>UXSR01001209.1:0-10166 GCA_900604375.1 Mesocestoides corti | reverse complement strand
AAATATGCATTAGATTATTGCGTTGTCATTTAACGATATTTTAGTCAAACGCATTCACTTACACATTATTGAAAGCGCAAGATAAGAGGTGTACTTCCTTTTTGTTGTTTTTGCCCGGACACTCGTTGTATGCACAGCCTACCTTAGTCGAATTTTCCCACACCCTCTTTCGTGGATAAATTAAAAATGTGCCAGAATAATTTAAAAAAACAGAACTTGACCATTTTGTTGCCTCCGTATTTGATTGTCGTCTACATATAAGTCGTGTTGTATTACCTTTCAGAATTTGTAACTTTGATCATTTATAATTTGGTTTTAACTGCTTGGAGATGATGCAAAAGATGGGTTTGCGTGGTAGTGCATTTCATTGATATATATTGGTTGTGGTTGATTTATTTCTACAATTATGTGACTCCTAAGTCATATCCAATGAACAGTAACTTGAAATGTTAACAGCAAGTGAAAATACATTTACTACTCTAATACAAATGTATCTTTACACGTAAATCTTGCATGCTTTAGTCACAAATGTTCTATTTTAGATTCATCATAAACCAATCGGTCATTTCTAATTTAAAATGAAATCATGTGCAAACGAAACTGCTTACCAATTTATAATACCTACAGTTACCCTTGCAAGTGTTGTTATCAAAGTTGTAGTTTTTTGCCTGGTTGGCATAAAAACTCGCAGTCTGGAAATGATTTTGGAAGCCTTTCGTATCTTGAAGTATCATGTTAGTACCATTGAGGTTCGGGTACCAGAACAAACATTTCGAAACCCAATCAGCCGCCACTTTTTCCATTTCATTGGAGTAGCTCTAAAAAGGACGCATGTGAGAAAATGACATATCTGAGTGGAAGCAGGTTTGCTATTGTTTGCATCGGGTTATATAAGCCTGTTGGTTTTCTATTATTCGTTAAATAGTGTATAGATTTCTCAGCAACGCACCAGCATGTTCATGTTGCTTGCAGGTGGTGTAACGTTCCCACGCACCGCCGTGAACATCTCGACAATCTGAGTACGTTCGGTAGTCGTCGGTAGAGTGATGTTGCACTCACATTCAGCAAGAATCAGAAGAGAGATGAAAGTGTAAATCATTTCTGCAAAGTGAGTTCTACAACATTATATTCTGGTCGAAACACACCTACTTTGCTGCCAGCAAGTCGGTTGTAATTGCATAAGCTCCATTTTCACAGTTTATATAGCTTGATACACGTGTGGGTTGATTAGACGCTGATTCGTGGTGGGTTAGTTTAAGAAGGTGAAAAAACTATCTTCCTTTTCGCGGTTCCTGCGTTTGTCCTTCCAATTGGTAAGTCGCACTAACTTGAAGAATCTTCCATTTCCAATGATTGGCTGCTAGACAATTGCCCTAATGACGCTTTTTCAAGAACAACTGACGAAAATGGGACTATTTTGTGGGCTCTGATACCAGTAACTGTGCAATCATGTGGCAAATTGAGAAACGCAAGTCTAGAAAGCAATTATCGCGTTTCCTCATGGTTAAGCGCAATTTAGACCACAAAATAGATTTTTGCCTGCAATGCCGAAGTGATTTAATAATAGAACAGACCGTAAGCAAAAACGCACAATGTCGCCTTGGCTGTGTTGTGGACCCCAGCATGCGTGGGGGCTGATAATTCGCGCGGCTGTGGGAGGCATCACCCCGTCTAGGATCCTCTATTGACCTCGTTAACAACGGTGATTCAACGCGAGTCACAGTAGCTGTATAACTGATAAGCCTCTTGGGTTAACACGTTAACGTGACTGTTTTGACGTGAAAAGTGGCGATTGTTGTTGCATTCTAACATATACCGTTTTGCAAAGAGCAATTCTTGTGAAATGTGTAGATTGTAGATGCTTGTATTCACTTGGATGCATCATGAGGCGGGAGTAGACAACATCTTTCACTAGTAATGACTATTTGGGTGAAGTTATTTGCCTCGGATTATGTAAGTATCGGGATGTTTTGGATGCAGTGGCTTCGGAATTGTGATAGGACCTTGATGATATCGGGACTATTAGAAAATTGCCTGGCGTCAGCAGAATACCAGTGTTCTTGAAGATCCACAAGAAAATGGACATCTACTCTAATCTGACGAATTCGGCACTAGTCTAGGCAGAGTGTTGTGATTGTCAATTCAGAAATGTTGTTTGATATCCTGAAATGACATATTGCGGCAGATCTCTTGCTGATTCATTAATTGGAATTTTCCTACATTTCATTTAGTGTGAAAATTGTCTCACGCAATGCCAATTGGCAGTAAAGCAAGAATAAAACAGATGGAGTTTCCGATTATGTGAAATCCCCGCGCACACATATCCTTGTGGCTGCACTAGAGTCGCACACAATGCAAAGAAATATCTCCGTGTAAGGAGTTGTGCATTGGTGGAGGTTCTAATTCGTGAATACGATAGATGGCTAAATACAGGCAGCGGTTGATTTTCGCCGTGATGACTGCTTCCTCTAATAATGAACCTACTTAACGAACAGGTCGCAAGTCACTCAGGATTGAACCATTGCATGCCCGTCCAATCTGGCATTGGGCTGCGTCTCCAATAGAACGCCGACCAAGTCATTCAGACTGTTTGGGGTTAGTTTACAACTATGACCGACATCAGCTTAAGTCACACAGTTTGTCGTCAGCATCGTCGTTGAATTTAATCTCCATCTGCTATTTTTCAATAAGCAAGATTGAATATTCCTAGCAGTGACTATCTGGAAATAACAGAAAACGATTTTGTGATTGCTGGAGTGGTCAGTTCTTTAAAATTTAATTCTTGTCTCCAAATTTACACTGTATTATTCCATGTGTTAACAGATTACAGAAGCAAGTCTTGTTAAAGCCATCATTTACGCATATTCGACTGTGCCACTAGCTGGTGTCTCCGATTCATGACTAACATTCAAAAATGAAAAGAACGCCGATGAACGGTTTGGATTAAAAGGGCGTGCAGTTAAATGCAGAAAGTTGCTTTTCTAAAATACGTGTTATTTAGATTTGCTGAGGTATTCTTGTGGTGACCACATGACACAGATGAAAGAAAACAAAGCGCAATCAGCATCAGATTTATCTTGGCCAATCAGTTGGATCATAGTGCTTTGGTCAGTTGCCTCAACATGAATTGTCTTGTGTACACAGGGAATTATTAACATAGTTGTAACACCTTATTTGATTTGGAGAAAAAAAAACATTCATTTTTTAAGATTGTTATTTTACATAATTTCCTCTAAAACCAGAAGCTGTTAAAGTGATATGATTCGAATGTCATTATATTTCATTACTAAGACATTTTCCCAAATTTTACGACAAAAAAGAAATCGCACTTTGAAATAGCTTGATAAGTGCCTTGACGCAGGCGTGCGCAGGCCAATTTATAGAATACAAAGAGGACGTCAATGATTGGTTGCAGGAGGAACCAATGAGAGATCGAGATAACGACAAAAATGCCAATCATCAAATGGTGAAAAAAAAAAGTTCAATTTAGACATTCCAGACAATTAAGGATAGGACACAATAATTAAATCATTTGCATAATGTGCTGCAGCGATTTCAAGCAATTTTGCCAACACTCAGATGAGGAATGCGGTATTACCGTTTCGGCGACACGGTTTTAACCTCGCTAGCTACAACCCCATTGTAACTTCAGGCTCTGCGAACTTTCAAATTCAGGTGTGCAATTTGCAGAGTGGTTTAGTCGACTCTAAAGGTGGCGATCCTGCACGGATTTTTTTTCCAAAAACAGCTCAAGTACTGATATTTCATTGGTATTCTGATTTTAATTGACTGATTGAATGCTACATAGGGGTCACTTCGCGATGTCCAACATATAGCAGTTAGCATTGCGAAGACATCATAAAGGGACCTAGATAAGAAGACTTAAGTTGTTTACATGTCAACACATTGCATAATATTTTAATCAACTGTTTTCTTGCATCACTAGCAGCATTTGGCGGTCGTAATTAGATGTCATTGTGCTTTGTGCCTGGTCAATAACAGCCGCGCACGATCTTGCACGGATGCTGTGTCAGTGCATGTGAATTTACTCTGTAATTACCCATTTGAAATGCATTTGAGGTATAAAAAGTGGGTTTGGTGAAATGTAATTTGTGTAGATTGGGCATCGGACGGAAGCTGATGCGATATCACTGTGCTGCATTCTGAAGCCGCGGGAAAATCTACTCTAAAGTTGACAGAAATGACAGACAAGTAAGGTTGAAATTTTGAAAAAACAAATTTGTGCACATTTAATCGTCTCTAAAATCTTGGCAACCATTCTTGGTATCGCGAATTTGCAGCGTATTACCATGCTCTTTGTGTTTGCTATGGAACATCATGCCTTTTTGGGCATGCGTCACCTGACTAACCTTGGCCTAATTAGGCTTGAATTTGTCATCTTTACTGTTATTGATTCCCTGCCCCCAAATCAATATCACAGGTGAATTTGCTGATGACCAATCACGTGTGCGCTTTCTGACCTTCCAATCACGAACAAATAACTACACGTATTATGCAATATCGCACAATTCTCTTAGTCCAGGATTTTCCTCTAACAGGAGCAAGTATTCTTAAACCCAAACAACTCATTTCCACAATAATAATAAAATAGGCGATAAATATTAAAAGTAGGAAACTTGCTGGGGTTTATAAGCTGAAAATAAGAATAGAAAACAAATGGTAAAAAATGTATTAGTTCTCTAGATCAGTTAAACAGGTTTTCTTTCAAATCTAACTAGTTTAATGATGTGAAAGGGTAATTTAACCAGAGCAAATCCACCGACTATCGAAGATTGTAGACGAAGGTGCCGCGTTTTAACTGCAAATTAAACGAAATCGCTTTGTGTCGATAAAGTCATCTTGAACAAGCGTTCGATGTCTGATTTCCGAAGATGCTTATTTTGTGCATCTGCAACCAATAAGGACCCATATTTCCATGGTTGTTTCTAACGTCTTGATTTGGGCTATGCGAGCTGAAAATTGTAAGATGGCTAAAATGCATGTGCTGGAAAAATCACACTAGTTTGTGCATCTGAAACAGCTGTTACCTCCTTAAAAATCTACTCTGAAGACTCTTCTACTCACTTTACCTTAACAAACAGGGCTGACGACCTTAAAATATTGCCGAATCAGTAGAACAATTAGCACAGTGTGCCTATTAGTTTATCACTGTGATAATTAAAGTACATTTGACCTGTCTTAATTCATAATGCTTATATTCTTTCCCAACATCATGACATAACTCAATTCAAATGATCCGCTGCCTGATATAGCTTTTCGTTAAACTCAAAATTGACAGCAATTTACTCTTTACGCCTCATAGTCAGCAATGCGATAAGGTTTTGCACATTCTTGAGCAGTTGTGGAGCTCTGAGTCAAGCATCTTTTCCAGACAGACATTGGAAAAATATCAAATGAGCAGAAGAGCATTTCAACTGATTTAAAAAAATAGTAAATGACTGTAAAACGTCTGACAACTTGAGGAATACTTGTTTCTAACGCAAACCTAGCATCTGCTGTCCGTGAGGGATCAGATGACATGAGCTAATGCAATCGAAAGACATGCTATGAACACCCGATTATCTTGATTTTATTCTTCTTGACTATTGGCTCAAAGTGCAGTTCTGCTAAAATTAGCAGTTTAATTGGTGTACTGAAATGTTGCTGAGCGTTTGCCTAGATGATGTCTGCATTATACATTCCAGCTAAAATGAACCTACTACTTCAATTGGGAATTGGTGCAGGTTTGATTGATGTCATCGAAATGCCAGAAAATTGCTATAAATGGATGCGTAACTCACAGCCCCTTGTTTCGAAAATGCTTACCGTATTTATGATATGTTGCAAAGTGTTGACATGTGCTACTATTTCGTCTATATTTGAACTACGTTAGTTCAAATTCAATGTTTGCAATTTGTGCAATTTTGCAACCATTTGGAGAGCTTCGCTATTCGTCTCCAGACAGCTTTGCCCATCCACAAACAACTACGCACACATGACGTCAAGGTGCTGAAACGACCCCGTGCCTTCTTTCGACCAGAGAAATGAAGCAGCACGATGTCCGAGGTTGATCGCAATTTAATTAGTAATTAATTTAGTAATTAACTGAAACATATTTATCAGCTGCCGAAATTTGAGAAATGCGTTATTTATTTTCTAATCAGCAGCTTCCGTCGAATTTATCACTACCTGCTTTGCCACTCTGTTAATGGCAAGACTCATCACACCGCATTCCAGAATCAGTGCGTTTATCGTGTCACCGTAGGTCGGGAAACAAGAGGTGGGAGTGAAGGCGATTTGCAAACGTACATTCTGAAGATCCCAGGCAATATCTTTTGGGAATCTATATTGGGGCGGTGGTAATCCACCTATGCAACCACAACTAACACTCCAAGGCCATGAAATAATCAGTGCAATTAAGAGCGATCGACAAGATAAGCAATCACTGGTTGATTGCTTGAATTGCACTGCAACTCTGCCAATGATCGGAAGAGAAGACGACTACTCGATAAACAATATCCATCCTAGACGAGCGGATTTCAAGGTAACCAAAAGCGAGTCGCCTGCCTGAAGTAAATGCCGCATACTAAAGGCCCGATGATGTCCAAATGTGAAGATTGGAGCGATTTGGAATTAGTTGATGCTGACACGGAGGATGTGTAATTGCTCACCACAAAAATGCGTCTGACACAATCAGTCTCACAGCTACCAGAAGCGTGCTTCAACGCGGACACGATTTTAATCTAGTAACTACCATAGTGGCTTTCCAGCTGACGCTCGATTCTAAGTCATAAGCACATTTCGTGCTGGATTTCTGTTGCACAAACCACATTGTGAACGATTACGACTCCTAATGCAGAAGACAGCACACAATGCACTTATCACCGTTCTAATTCAATTCAAGTCTTACGCAAGATCGAGTAGAATTCCTTGGCCAAAAAACTGTTTTCATAACAAATCCGACATTGATTAATCAACATGGTGTGCTGCTTGTGCATTATACGGCCGGAATATGTAGCTCAAAAATAGACGACGAGGTTGATAAATACTAAGGGTGCAATTTCATTGAAGACAATTGAAAAAACTACTAGCTAACGCGTCCAACTGATCGACACTTAGATTGAACACGTGGTGCGAGTTTTGTGAGAGAAACGCAAGCAATCGACAGAGATGTCGATTACACACAGCCAGCCATTTACGATGAGCAGAATTGGGCCCTGAGATGCCTGCAGCATTAACTGCAACCTCCGACTCAGTTGTAGTATAAGAAGTCACTCGATCCTAATAAAGCCTGTTCGAGAGTCCAACTAACTTACGGCCACTGGTCAAATTCAACCTTCACTTGCGTCGTCGTCGATAAAAACAGACTGTGCTTACACAGACTGCACGTTGCACATGGATTGTAAATTCACCCTCGTCTATATTATCTAAACATTCAATAAAATACAACGTAAAATGTTGATGGTGATGCCCGCGACTCGTGTTTCATAAGTGCCTAACGTTACTGCAACCTGTCAGGTCGGTAGGTACCTCCACCTAAATGCCACCTCTGCTACGTCACAATGAGGAGAATTACACTTATCAGAAATTCTTTCACAGGTTTCCTTAAGACCACACAATTACGTCTGTCAATTGACTATTGGGACTGTGTGAGAAAGAGAAGCATTTAAAATTCCCCTCTTGAAGTGTGTAGTCGTCACACTGATTTCTTTCATACTGAAACAGCAAAGAATGCAATACGGTATTGTTGGGGATCCACGATTCCCCAAGATTGCATTCTGATTTTATTTACATTAATTTATTAACATTTGTTTTGTTACGCTTTTACCAAGTCAAGGTCAACCTTGACTTGAGATAGCTTTCAAATTACTTTTGATTTCACGACTTCTCAGCACGTGGCTCACGTGAATAAAGCTTTCTACTCGAGCTCTGTTCTTGTTCTGGCATTAGCCTGGTAAGGTCGGTTCTAGCTTTCAGCAAGGGATCTGGTACCGTTATTTAAGTGGTATTCTCTATTGTAACGGGCAAACGTAACAAGGATGCAGTGTGGTCAGCCTCTCACTTGTCGCGATCCCTTCATTCTGTTTACCACTGAGAGTTTAGATTATTCAGTTAATTCGAATTACACAGATCCAAAGCGACCGGTGACAATGATTAGGGGAGTTGAACACTCAGAACACAATGCCCATCCTCGACGGATCATCTGATTGAAGTAATCGTAGTGTGTAAAAGTCAACGAGGAAGTGAAGTGTGAAGATTTCAACAAGGTGGAATCAGGTAATGTTGACAGGAAGGACAAGTGATACCTCACCATGGCAATGCGTCCAAATTACAAATAACGCCTACTTAATAAGGTTGCAAAGTCGCGTGCAAAATTTGAAAACATTGGCACGAATTTCTCGATATACACAAATTGGTTTGCCGAAAACGTTTATTATTGACCATTTCAAGAACATTGCAATTAAATTTGACCTACTTATAACCAATTATTTAATTCAAATTTAGGGATAAACGGCCTACTTGGGAAAATGTTCCTATTAAACATTTAACTAAAATGTGTTTAAGTTGAGACAAGCAATGCAGTGTACTAATTTTGATACATTTGTCGGATATTCAGCCAATTGTCTTGTATAAAATTGGCACAATGAACCTGAAGTAATTTCAAAGGTTTGAATTTTGCAAAGTTGTAGATGATGACTGAAACGCATAATTTACTAGATGCATGCACACTTTTATTAAACAGTACTAGAATTTTACTTAGCGCTCTGAAAATTGGTATAGGTACTTAAATTCATCCTTATTGTGCTACTTTGGATTCACTTCTGTCATTTCCTGGAACGCTATTTTGTCACGTATTCCACGAAAAAAGACATTTTGTATAGTGTTGCAAAAAAAAGTAAGTAAGCTTTAATACGTATTCATTAAATGCTATAAGAAAAATAAATGCACATTAGCAAAGGAAATTGTGAAATAACTTAAGTAAGAAATCTTGGGTCTTGTTTATACCTTCCTCTGTCGATGTTAAACTTCAAGCGACAATTTAGGAGATAAGCATCTGTCTGCGTTGCTTATCGATACTTAAAATCAAGGTATCGACGCGAAAACAAAGTTTTTCGTGTACACGAACCTACTGCAGACTTCTGTGGGCATAATTTACGTGAAAGCTGGCTTGGCTGATGACACTAAGACTTGCTCACTAATGCCGCACTCTCTCTTCCAAAATGTGTACACGGTGTGGCGACCATCTGTCGAACATGCCAGCAGTCACATCGGATCTTGACCACTTGAATCAAGTATCAGAGATTTCGTTAACCTCTTTGACTCGACTACTGCCAACTGACGACCCAGTTGGTGTTGATCTCGTACTTGAACTACTAAATCAATATCATCCACGATTCGAGCAATAGGTTTAGAATTGTAGGAAGTCTATCGATGCGTGTTAGGGACAGTAACAGCTCCCTCCCAGAAGTTCTAAGCCTTGCCAAGCATTGATGCAGTGATGCCATACTCAGAATGGTTTGTTTCTTAGCAATTAGAGCTTAACTGCGAAAAAAAATTGCTTCAATTACACATCGAGATTCCTCTACGACCGTTAGAACAACATCAATAATAGCATGTCAAAATTGAGGCAAAAAATAAAATATTATTTTGAAGTGATTGCTACGCAATAAAGGAATAAGGGCGTACTCATTTCGGCGTGCTGAGTTAGCTCACACGTGTTACAAATTAACATATTATGCATAATACCAGTCAGTGGAAAGTTTTTCTTTAACTCAAGAGTACCAGACTGTGGGAAGAGGACTGCACAATATGCGTGACAAATGGACGAGGTAAAAATCTTCGAAGTATCAGATGTTGTAGTGAAGACTTCCATCGTAGTGAGAGCAGAGAAAGACGTCGAAGCATGTGTACTGTTCAGTTGTTGGGTTGTATAAGACACAGTAGTAGTTGTAGTCAAGATTGTAGTCAATTCTGGTTTGGCGCACTGCTTTCGTCTGCACACCAAACCTTCAGTACAATTCGAGCAACTCTCTCCTTTCATGTACGGCCTGTCTTTAAGGTCGTAGCCACTGGGTCTTTTAAAGCATGTTCCGTGTAAAATAGGCATTTCTTATTACGTTGTCATTTGAATGATATTTTAGTCAAACGCATTCACTTACACATTA
>UXSR01001208.1:0-10175 GCA_900604375.1 Mesocestoides corti | reverse complement strand
ATTCGCCTCGCTTAATCACCCGTATTCATTCGTTACTAACGCCTCAAATCGCCCACACCATATTTCTGACCTACTTTTCAAATGCTATTCGAAGAAAAGGTCCGTCCATTCCATTCATTGAGGGGGAGAGCTGTAGTGTATCGTGCTTAGTTTTCACAGTCCGAAACTTGTAAAAGGTGATTTTTAAAGCATTTGTGACCAATTAACTCGACACAAAAATATTTGTACTATGCTTATTTCAGTAGTAAATGTTTGTTTTTTGACTGGCACCTTTTCATAAAGCACATAGGTGACAAGTACACGCGAGAATTGAACGTGTACATTGCCCCAAATATACAAAGAATTGTCAATACGTTTTGAACTTAGTAAAGCGCAATGATACCAAATCTGATGGCGTTGAGGTCTGTTGTCATATTCATAATGCCTCAAACAGGGAACAAACACTAGACGCAGGAGCAAATGACGCAACACTCCAAGATTGTTAACTACTTTCATCCGACAACAAACAGACCAGTTGTAAGGAAAGATGCCTTCTAGAATTTTGATGAACCGGTGAACGCTAATCAACCACATTAGAAGTTGGTAGTCCTGGTGATGCCATTAGTCGTCTCTACTAACTAGGGGGTTGTAGTGATTTGTTTGCAATACCTTAAAACTGGAGTTTGCAGGCCGTGACAACCCGAGAACGGAGGCAAGAGAGGTCACGGCAGATGCGGCTTTTTGTTAGCGTGTCTTCGTGTGTGGATGTGTGAATGTGTTTATCGGGCGACTGGTTACAGCTACCAAGGAAGAACGTGAGTGAGTTATTGACACCAATGGGTACAAACAAGTCTCACTCACGCGTGTTCACTGACAATCCACTACAGATTCAGTTCTTAGTATCATTTTTAAACCAGCAAACTGTCATCGTTCCCAAAACAGCCTTAAATATGCTTATATATCTAGAAAATCTCCCTTATCCATGGTAATATTTACAACCCCAAGTTAATACATCTAATGGCTAGTTAACACAATCGAAACACATTTCTTGATGTAAATCCTTTGTCTCAGGAATGGCTACAGAAGCTCGATATACTGGACTTTGCACTTCCTTGCCGTCATCAAGTCTCCGAAATACCTTATGCTGGTTTTTCACATTAATGGTTTAAGTCAATGTGAAAACAGTCTAATACACCAGTATCCGTGACGTCCAGTGACTTAGCTGGTGTCCTTTAGTAGTTCACCCTCCCCCCCCCGTGTGCCCACTCTGCCCTCTTTTCTGTATCCCCGACCCTCATGCGGAAACGTATGATCACCCTCCCTTGTGTACATAACCCGCCGTGACTATTACTTTGCATCATTTCATTCAAATGATTGCACATTTACAAGCTCATCAGAGCCCCCTGGGTAACGACAGGTACAGTCTTGTCCTTCCTGGGCTCGTTTACTTCCGTTAGGTATACACAACCACGTAGGCGCTCGACACGACAGACATCACACACTTGGAGTGGTCTAATAAACCGCTGAGTCCCTCTCTCGTCCCCAGTCTTCTTCTCTGGGTATTTCGTGACGTTAAATGCCACTATATGGTCACTTAAAGCCATGGTGCGTGTTGGTGGCCTCTGCTCCTATCGTAAGTGCACCCAATTTTCTCGCGAAAAATGTCCATTGTTTATGAGTGAAGTGCGCTGGACTTCGATTTTATGACAACAGCTCTTCATCTCATGTATTGCTTTTTATTCACTGGCTTGTTATACGCAACATCTCCTTCGTGAAAATACTTTGTATAGATAGCAGCACATCACAATTTTTTCTAGCGTGTGAAAAAAAGGGAGCACTACCTGCAAACCCCGGCCTTATCACTAGGTTCCGTGAGCTATCTGGTGTGGTTCTAGTATGGTCCAAGATATAATATGCAGAATTTTCGCCAAGCATTGTGGGTCCTAGTTCGCGATAAGTTGCCACTTGGCAATTCAATGGATTATCTGAAAAGTGGCAGTTTGTGGCCTTGATAACCCTAGGGGACTTCCGTGCAGTAGCCTGTGTACGCGGTATCAACTATTTAATGCGTAAACAAAGAGAACTACCGCTTGTGTACCAATCCACCCTTTGGCAAGTGCTTCTCGAGAATTCATGCAAAACCTTCATTTGTTATCTGTAATTGTCGATATGGGGTAAAATGATATTTGAAATGTGGAAATTTTTAAATGTAGGTAACAGGATTTATTCGGCTAAGCTAAGAGATAGTGCTGAATTCCTGTAATAAGTGGAAAATTTGCAAAGTCATCGAAGACTTTTTCACAACTCAGTGCTTTGTTGAGTTTTATTGATACTTTTGATTATGTTCTTATAAAAATTACACTTTTTTCCCCGACCCAGTGATCAAGTAAGCTAGATTAAAGTCTCACGCACAAATAGGATAAACAGAAAGCATTTGTCAGAAGGTGAACATGAGAAGTCAGTATATAACCGACATTGTGAGTTTTAGTTCACGATTGTTAGCGCCGCCAGTACATGCCCCATTTCTAGTTCCCTCTGGGGACTTCTTCCCCCTAAGTAAGTGATGAATTTTATTTGGCAAATTTCGCTTAGAGAAGCGTTGGGGATTCAGCGTTCCACAAGAGGGCTCATCGAGGGTTAGGATTTCGTCATTGTTTACACAACTCTAACCACGCCAAAAGTGAGTGAATCACCCACGTCAACCTACTGACAGCCCCATCTGTGTCAACCCTCCTTGATCCATCAGGTCAGGGTTGTCCTTGACTGATATAAGTGGCCACATTCAGATCGCTTGGCCTTTGGCTGAGGCATTGAGAGCTCTCTGCTCAAGGTCGTGCCTTGTCCTCCATCAGCGTGGGAAGGTGGGGGCTAGCGTCCGCTCCCATTGTGGTTTCCCCTCGTGGAAGCCTAAGGCCTAAAAACATGCTCAAACTTGTGCGCTGACGCAATGTGCTGAGCTACCTGTTAAACCGTTGTCTCTTGTCTCTGACAGCGGACAACCGTTGACTGAGGTATTTAAATAGACCAACAAGTTCGATTTCTGGCTAGGTTGGATCTTAACGTACAGTTTACTTTCTCATCTGTGGATTTTCAGCACGTGATGCACCTAAAAATAACGAAGAATCCTGATTTGCATCCTTCGGTGTCTGAGTTTCGGATCAACCACGACATGCACTTTAAAGTTTAGTCTTCCCGCCAACGTTAAGCCAAAACCGATAGCTGAATACCAAAACTGCTGAATGTACACTAAGTACCCCAGAGCTGAATAAGAGGTCATGTAAACACTTGGTCTAAATTTGAGACCTGGTTTAGAAAGGTAGAAGTTCGTTATTTTAATACTAACGGTTGTTGGGAGACCCGGTGAATCAAGCCCGAGAGGCGAGAATGTCAGAGGTGATGACGGTTCGGTATCTGCTTGTTTGTGAGAAGGTTGAAGGCGTGACTAAGAGGGTGCGGGGGAGGGCGGAGTGTCGCCTGGTTAACCTAACGACGCGAGGCCGGGTACGAGTCTTGTATAACCTAATAAAGCTTTGCATGTTGTTATAGTTGACCACACATAGCCCACCTCGTCGGTCTGAACTCCTGACCCTCATAACGGCACTAAACTCAAGAAACCCACTATTTTCTACACATGAACCCAACGGAATAAATAAAATACTAGACAAGCTGTTGATTTCTTTTACATCCCCGAGGCACAAACGCTCCCACAGCCCCTCGCCTCGATCAACGAAGTGGGTTCCACGTTTGATCGGGCAACACGTACAACCCCAACTTTAAGATTTTTTGGTCTACTTTCAAGCTCACTTTGTTTGCTGCGACTTTGTTCCACATATAAATCACATGCATCTTACTGTCATTCCATTTACGTCCATAAAAACGCCAACAACAGTAAGCGCGCTTATTTTGCCCTCAAAATTAATTAAAGTTATTTCGAAGCAAGTAAGCACTTAAATATGTAGATGATTTAAGTAAGATTCACTGAGCTGCCGGACTTGTCATCAATTCTTTGGATTTTTGTTGAAGACTCCGTCACTTGAATATTTTTGCTCAGGTACAAGCTCTATGTCTACAAACGAATACTATAAACGACGTCAATATTTAAATGAATAACAACTCAAAAGCTATCCAGTTAATGACATTACAACAGGCGAAATTTTAATGAATGCGTACAAGAGGTGCATGGGGTTTTATTTTCCAATTACGCGCCTACGACAGAAACCCACGTCGATTTCGAAAAATACGATTCCTGAAGTTAGCGGTAGGCCGATGTTTGTCATTTTAAATAAATTATCCTAGCTAAGTTCATAATTCAAATGACAATTTACGGAACCGATGTCCACATGGCACGAAACGGATCTAGCCAGCCATTTGAAAACTTAGACCGAGTCAAAGGGTGCACTGAATCACTAATGGTAACTAACACAAACTAGGAGTTTAAGACTACTTTATAAAAAGAATTGTTACGGCGCTTGATTAATATGCGTGCCTATGATCTCAGTGAAACATTATTGACAATTCAACGCCCAATCCATTTACTAAGTGGTGCAGAAACTGGATGTAGACGTCTCCAGTCTAATGAACCTCGGTTTCCAGGTTCGTATAAAGCCACCTCGACAGATAAAGACAGGCAAGTCGGGGTTTAGAACATAAAAGGCAAAGAAGTCGGTTAAAGCGATAAACATTGTCCGCTGTCAGCACGGTTGAAAAGTGGAAGGACAGCCTGCGGTAATTAAACCAATGGCATCAAAGCATAAACACGTCTGAGTAACGTCGACCAATCGGGTTTCCCCTACACACCCAATCTATGTGAATGCTCCAGGCCTGTGCCAAACCATGTGCTATGTGAACCAGCATTGCAATGGGAAGAGCATGCCTTTAGCATATAAATATGGAGATGAAAGGAGCGCATGGCGGTTTTAGTGTTCCACTCCACTGTACGTTCATTGCAATGGCCGGAGAAACCTGCTGCAAGGGTGGCTGCTGTGATACCAGTGCCTGCAAGTGTTGTGAAGGCTGCAAAACCAAACAGGGTTGCTCGTGTGAGCCTGGCAAGTGTGCCTGCTCCCAGTGTCCGTGTGGATGCTGCAAGGATTGCTGCTCCGATTCACGTTGACCCCCTTGACTTTACTGATCCGATTTGTATTACATAAACTACCATTTAATTTGAGTTCTGAGGTGTCGTTCTACATGGTTTCGTTGACTTGGGTTGGTGGGCTGGGTGAGCTTGCGAGACGGTGGTGGATGGTCCTTGTGAGATGCAGGGGGGTGTTGGAAGCAGCGTTGTGGGAGCCATCGCCGATGCTGGCGGGTTGATGAGCTGTGACACGGTGTGGGTGTGTCGTTCGTTGGTCGTGGGTGCAAGCCTGAGTTGTGGATGAACACTAGTACGGGTGACCCGAGGTTTCCTGGCGGTGCGTGATCTTGTATGGCCAATTCGGGGGCACGCAGAATCGGAGGCGCGTGTCGGATGTGTACTAAAGGCACCCACTGGCGGGTTTGTTCGTCGCTTCCAGAAAGCTGGGCATTTATCACGCGCATGTAATTCGTGGACCAGTCATCCCGATGGTTGGTCTGTTTATCAGTCAGCCTCCCCACACCAAACGTCCCTTTGTCTATGTGATCGCTCTTCCGTGCGCAGTGCGCTGCATTAGCCAGTTTGGAATGCAGTAGTGCGCGAACCCAATTTTCACGTCATTTATATCTGTCCTTTTTAGACTGGTAGTAAATTGGCTACAATGATACGGTTGAATGCTTTTTTCCCTCAAATGTCGCCATAATGTGGCGTACCGTCAACACGCCAGGAGCTCAGCCGGCCCTCTGTTTGTGAGTCCACGATAGCGACAAGACTCGGTTAAGCGAGTGAACTGCTACACCTCTTCAAATCCTAGTCTATGTGTACTAGAATATGCTGATAATTAAGCCTTCATCATCGATATTATGTTGGCGCAATTCAAATGAACGACGACCTTCATGATGTTTTGTTAATGTAGTAAACACATTAGAATTTCTGGAAATATGTCTAAAATGGTGAGATGAATTCAATAATTCAGTAGATTTCAGAACTGGAAAAGAATATAGCGTGACTTAAGCATTTTTATCACATACTAATACATCTCAGAAATCTTTAAGAAAGCATTCTGACCTGTGGGTAGACGTCATCAAGTTTGTTTCGATTCCACTTTTATTTTTAATGGTAAGCTCAGGATTAACGCATGAATTTTAGGGGATCTAGTTTTTGCGAATTTAAATCTTTGTCCATATCATCGCCCATCCACCATTCTTTTTGACATTCACTGCGTGTGTTTGTGTTGATACGTCTTACATCTCTGCCAAACAACATTGTAGCAGGGGTATTTTTGTCAGACAAGTCTTAAATTTTCAAATATCACCACTGTTATTCCTTAAGTCACATGTCTTTTGTTATTGCCGCAGTGCTCAAACACACAAATGCTAAGGTCAAGGATAACGGTGGTATTTCTAGAAGACAATGACTAGTTAATGTGGAGGTTTGTTTAGTTCCAAATGTGACTGAGATTATTTTTAATTATGTGACATGGTTTCAGAATGTGCTATTACTTATCACTGACTCTACATTTAAAATGTTAAAAGCTGGCATCTAAGCTTGCATGATACAAAGTGTCATATTGATCAAATTGCGAGGAGACATGAGCACACTGATAAAGCTGAAAACGATTTTCAATCAACGTAGAGATCATGCATATATATATATATATAGCAGAAGTAAAACTTCTAAAATATCAGAGCACTCAGTAGAGACGAATTATTCAAGAGTCATATTGGCCTCAAGCTAGGTGCTCCAGACTCTGAGAACGTGTAGACGAGAGCATCCGTTAGTCTAAGCCACTCGGTTTTACTGGTATCGGTGCTGCGCAAGTTCACATAATATCGTGACAGAAAGTGAGTTCATGGCAATTGGTAAATGCAAAGTCCATGTGGATAAGTCTTGTGAAGGTTCTCAAATTGGAGTCAATACGACACGACATTTATGGTTTGTGCATACCTAAACAATTATTTGTGGGCGACAGTCCTGGCAGTCCACCACACTGCCACTTTGGTCTCCTGAGCGTGTACAGTCTAATTCGTAATCCTGTCTTGATTTTCACTGCAATCGACTCATTGTCATGATAACTTTGTTTAGTAATAGATGGTTTTAATGCTTTGAAGAAAGTATGTCCTCTGGTTCTCAGGTGCAATGCGCTTCACGCCTCACAGCGTCACTGCTGCTGTAGACATTTCCAATCGTGCAGGATTCGGTGATTGTGCTGTTTACCAATTTCCGTGAACCGGAAAAACTACCCACAGGTATTTATTAGAAACACTATGATCTTTTGCAAGAAATGATCATATTTGGGATGATTCAGATTCTGCTGTGTCTTGGAGGCCGCTGTCATCACTGGAGACAGGTGGTGGTTCACGAGGCACAAGATTTAATTCTCTTCATTCCCACTTAATTCATGTAATTACGTCCGCGTAATTTTTATAAATTAACTGTTAAATAACCTTTGTGTAAGCATGACTCGTCAGCTAAAACTTGACACCGTTATTCAGACAATCGCGCCGAACTCGATAGCTTAGAATATTAAAAAAGAAACTCACAAAAAGATATAGGAGAAAAGTAGGTAAGTCCAAATGACAGACATCAATTATAGTGCACACACAACAGGAAATGTGTGTAAAAGTATATTTTACTCAAACGATAGAGCACAGACCTCTGCTAATAGAGTATAAAGGGTTAAATTGACTCTGAGCACTCAAGAAATAACGTACCAAAAGTTGCACGGCCTAATTTCCTCAATCACCTCTACCAAATGAAAATTGCAGTTTCATTTTAATCATCAGTCATGAAAGACCAACAGAATATGTGTCAGAGTTGAATGAGGCTGAAATCAGCACGAACAGTATGCAACTTCAAAACACAACACCACCAACTTTGTCAATCAATTTACGAGGGCTCAGAAATCTGACACGTTGATTTACATGACCTACCACAACACCTAAGGAATAATTCAGAGAATTTCTTCCCCAACGATTGTGGTGACGCTTAATTTACTTGGTGGCCTTCTAAACCACACACGACTTTGGAGTGATATATTAAGTTAGTGAAATTAGGGTCAACGACTGAGGCTAAACCAATACTTATCAATGACAGCATTTATTATTGGCATTTGGTCAGGTTATAGAGCCGGTGTAGAATAAATCACTAGCCAACCAACCTGACTTGGCAATTATGATGTCACACCTATAGCTCCTGATCAATTCTTTATATCAGTCATGATTTCATTCACCTACTCAAAGCACATCAAAGAAGGTAGGTAAGATAACAAGGTTAGATATTCCAAGCTAATTTCCAGAGTCGTGACTTCACAAATTTACGGTGGCGTGAATAGGTACTACCCACATAGATTGCATATTGCAAATCGGCAAAAATTTACGTGTTTAATTGCAACCCATGCCTGAATTGTACCAGAAGTTAATCCATTCCCTACACCCCTGACTACAAAGAACACACGCTCACATGAGCGTTTTTCTTAAAGCCAAAATTACGCTCTTGTTGATAATCATACAAATGGTAATCGGAAACAATCGAGTTTTGCAAGGGCTTCTGCTTAACTCAGCCACCTAATTCCACTTGTGAGGGCTTGGTTCAGGTCAGGATTGATTGCTTGGCAAAACTATACAACGGATATCGTCATGATATTCTGGTTGGCTGAAGCACGACGAAGCCATCGTTCCCCTACTTTGCAAGTCTACGCCGCTAGAGGCGCTGCAACATCCGAATTCAATCAACAGCATTTAAGTCCAAAAGTATGCGTTCTTTTCTTTGCGATATCAGCAGTTCTGCACACGTCCGTCAACATCATAAAACTTACCAATACACACTATCTTTTCACTTCACATCGCTTGTAATCAACTTGCGATGTCACGGCCCTGTGTGCCAATGTTCTCAGGGAACAGTGTAAAGGCTCGTTACTGTGACGTCGGCCACCAATTTGACACCGCAACCAACGACCACGAAGTAAAATTACGTTTTTAGTGTAGGAGTAAATAGGCAAGATACCTAGTCATTTCAAGTCCATCGCTATGCTAGGTGGCAAAATAATACCGCAAGAGCTGACGGCTACACAGGCTGCATTGTGACTCACTAATATCAAAACAGTACATCAAATAATGTGAGGGTGAAAGCGATGCTATTTGTTTAAAAAAGACATTTCATATTTTAAAGCATTTAAAAGAATTAAGGCTGGCTGGGTTGATAAATCAAGAATGCATCTACAGAGTCAGTTTACCTATAAAGATTAGGAATAAATAGAAACGAAGTGGTACAGTTCTACACAGATTCATGCGGCAAGTAGATAAACATCGCCATGGAAATTAAAAATCAGACCGCGTGGAGGACAGGATAGTCAGCGCAAACTTAACCAATGGCTTCAGAGCATAAAGACGTCTAAGTAACGTGGACCAATAGAGTGTCACCTGCACGCCTAGTCTATGTGAATGCTCCAGGCCTGTGCCAAACCATGTGCTATGTGAACCAGCATTGCAATGGGAAGAGCATGCCTTTAGCATATAAATATGGAGATGAAAGGAGCGCATGGCGTTTTTAGTGTTCCACTCCGCTGTACGTTCATTGCAGTGGCCGGAGAAACCTGCTGCAAGGGTGGCTGCTGTGACACCAGTGACTGCAAGTGTTGTGAAGGCTGCAAAACCAAACAGGGCTGCTCGTGTGAGCCTGGCAAGTGTGCCTGCGCCCATTGTCCGTGTGGATGCTGCAAGGATTGCTGCTCCGATTAACGTTGACACCCTTGACTTTACTGATCCGATTTGTATTACATAAACTGCAATTCAATTTGAGTTTTGGGATGTCATTCTACGTGGTTTCTTTGGCTTGGGTCGGCTTGGTGCGCTGGGCGAGTAGACGAAACGGTGGTGGACGGCACTTATGAGAGGCCAGCGGGTGTTCGGAGCAACATTGTGGAAGTCAAAACCGAAGGTGGCGAGCTAACGACCTGTGGAACGAAGTGGGTGTGTGGCGCGTTGGTCCTGGGTGCAATTCCGAGTTCTAGATAGGCAATAGCAAGGGTGAAACGAGGCCAAGGACTTGAAATCCATTGGGGTTTCCCCGCGCAGGTTCAAATCCTGCTCGTGACGCTTGTGTTGCCACACTTTGCTATCCT
>UXSR01001207.1:0-10204 GCA_900604375.1 Mesocestoides corti | reverse complement strand
ACGGCACGAGGAGAGTCGTCTCCGGCGAAACCGGCCTTGCACATACCCGACCCATTGTCCACTACGAGAGGTTGAATTTCCTCTGCCATTTTCTCCTGTTTTGCTGGAAATCACTGGTGCTTTCTCCAGATTCATCATGCTTTTATAGTAGTCCATGACTCAATGACTACTTCATGTCTCTCCATTAGCCTATCAGAATGTGTCTCTGCGTGTGATTATTCATAGCTCATAGGTTTTGTGAGAAGCATGGTGCTTGATGCTCACTTGACACTGGCGTGACGCGAGAACATTACTCACGTCGTCTTTTGTACAGAATGGAATAGGCTTCAGCTGCGTTCTCACACCGAAGTGATGGCAACTGACGTCGCAGACGTTGCCTCTTTTTTGACGAGTTGACTAGTGTAGTTCCTGAAAGCGGGATTGGCTTCGTAATTCCTTTGTAATCAGTAATCAATTAAATGCCTTTTAATATTTGTTAGTCATAGGTGTACGCAATTCTATGTGTTAAGGCATATGGTTTTTTTAGTTTTTGTAGTCTTTTCAAACGAACCGCCTACTAGGCAAATGGTGTTCCTTTAGCACACCATGGACAAGTGCCTGCCCGCACCTACCATCGTAAATGCTTTTTCTGATTTCCTGGGTTGTCTGATCAGATATACCATATTATCGAAATTTTCTATTTTGCTTAAACTTGAATGGGGCGCTGGAAAACAACGCCTTTCACACCTTTCCGTGGGGCGGGTGATTGCAAAGTTTGGGCATTTTATTTGAGCAGCAAAAATTTGGTGGAAAACCACTTCGCATATTTTGGTTTAGATGCCCCGATGCCATTTAGACTAGAAGTCTACATCGAATTCAACAAAATTATGCAATTCCAAGAAAGCTGTAAGGCGTAATAACGCCTTTAAATATCGATGTTACGGGATTGGTTTAAATGAGGCCAATCAAATTTCAGATTAGTCAGCTGTGGATAAAAATCTTCGAACTACACCATTTCTAGTGATTTCTTTTGTTTTTTTAGAGGAAATTCAATGCACTTTGTTTTGATGGATTGTAACCTTTTACATGTGCACCACATTGTGGACATTCTGTGGCATTCAAGGAACGATTTGAGAAATTCAGATCCTTAAATTACATAATGGCGCGCTTTATTAAAGTATCTCATATCGTATTATGTAGTTGGCCAGTATATTAGTCTCAGAGCCAACTGGCACGACTGCCAACAATGCAGGTCGCATCTAAGGATAATATATTTGGCAAGTAGGCTGAAATTGGTTCACGAAAATCCCTCCCACGCCTAAGTCATTGCAACAATAGCTTTGCTTAATGAGTCCTAATGACACCAACGTTTTTCTTAATATCCAATTAAGGCTTTATCACATTTTCTAAAAAGAAGAATATAACCTGGCCATAATTTGCCTCCAAAAATAATCCAGTAAACAAGATTATTAGCATTTCCGACAAATCTGTCAAAACTTATTTTGAAGAAACTACCTTGTTTAAGTGGCTAAGCTATGTAAAAATGGCAATTTCACCTTACTTGTCCATTTGGGATGCTTGATTGCACTAATATTTTTGGCCACTTCGATCTACCTCAATGCCGTATAATGGGATAATTAGTTACCAGGCAATGTCGGTCTTATATTTTTAAAGCAAGGCATTTACTTTGCAACGCTTTATATTTCTTTACATTTTTCTACCTCCGAATCACATTTTTGTGGTTTCACTAGAATCAAATAGACTCCACCACTTGACAATCTGTTTCCGTCAGTGGCAGGAATCAACGCCTGAAATGTCAAAATTTTCGTTTTTTATCCACTCAAGGTAAAATTTGTCAATTTACGTCTGCTGCTCTGCCACCTTCAACTGTATAATCAATCATCAACATACTTTTTTACCTTATCTCAGCCCCTTTCGACTGACGCGAGTTCGAGTGCCTCAAAGGGGACTCAATACACGATGACTGCTACGTAATCAGGCATCGAAACACCCAAAGTTGAATGGACAACAGGTCGGTATCTCAACTGGTCGGTTATTCTACTAGACACAACCAACCTCAATTCACTCAAATCTGACACGAGGCGATGTCAGAAGCTTCCATTATTAGCACTGTTCATGCTCAGGACCTAAATGGCACAACGACCTCTCTGCTTGGACTCTGTGGCAAATGTCGAGGCTAAGACAAGACTGCTGATTTCCTTACTACATCCACCATCAGATTGAAAGCTCATTCACGCTCTAAAACTCCACACTGTGGGCTAGACGCATTGCCTTTGCGGCTGACGTAACTGCGGCTAGTGGCGTCAGTTTCCTTTCTAGAGCATAAATAGTCACATTTGATGACTTACAGCTGAAGTGAAGTGCCACACAGCCCTAACATTAATACTCATAAGCTTTAATCATCCAAGGATGCGTTTGATGCAAGGAATAAATAAAGTCAAACGAGGTCCTTGAGGCTTAGTGGCTGCTTTGAAACAAAGTACGCGCTCTTAATGCCAAAGAGAAGCATTTTGACCGATAGATGAATGTTTTGTTTTAATTATGCCATAGAGAATTGAATGCGGCTGAAATAATTTTCTTGTGTTGGAAGGGCTTTAAAAATTACTCCACAATTTTGACCAGCAAGAACCTGACTCATTAGATAGTCAATTTCACCAGCTATGTGTCCCTGTAATCAGGCCAGAATTTAGAGAATATGCGACATTAAGGTGAAACATGCAAGTTTGGCCCACAGCCTGATTTCAGACAGGTGGAATAATTTGGATGATTCGCGTATAATTATAAGCACACTCTCTTGCATTGCGTCACTGACAAACTCAATAATTTTAAAAAAATACAGAATGAGGATTTGTTAAGTTGATTTAGGCGACGATGTGGGAGTTGCACACCTGATTAAAACAATCGATCGAATTCAAGTTCTCACCAGAACATTCGCGAACTGCATTGAATGCCTCTCACGTAGGCATATCGATCGCACCAACCGTAATGGCATTGTCTGTCTACCACTCCCCATGTTCATGAATGAAAATCCACTTAAACAAATCCCCAATTTTCCAAGAAATGGATATGAAAAATTTATCCCCGTGGTTAGTTTGTGGAGAATATAATTGAATAATTTAATGAATTGGAATACAAAAACGGCATAGTATTTAGAAGATCCCAAAGCCTCTTATATTGCTTTGTGTTGACAGCATTCAAACCGAATGTTAAATGAAACTAGAGAAAGGTGGAAGGTCGTAGGAATTGCGGACCACTTTCAATGTTCAGTAATGAAAATCCATTTAAACAAATCCCCAATTTTCCAAGAAATGAATATGAAAAAATGTCAGCCTGTAATTAGCTTGTGGAGCATATAATTGAATAAATAAATGAATTTTAATACATAAACGCCGTAGAGTGTAGCAAATTCCAAAGCTTCGTGTGTTGCTTTGTGTTGATCGATTGTCCCATGAAAATATAGAAAGGTTGAAGGTAGTAGGAATTGAGCACTTACTGAGTCGGATGCAACCGACATTTCAAGAATTCTTGCTTAACGTTCACAGGTAACGCACTGTAAATTCATGGGGCACAACTAATAAACAAATGTTTTTGACCACAAATGAGCTCACAAATTAAGCATTTTAGGCCATACTGCAGAAAGGCTTGTCTTTCTCGTTTGATTTTATTAATTTGCCGATGTCGAATAGATTGACAGATTGACACTCGAGAATCTTCAGAACTTAATAACAAATTTTGTATTATCTGTGCAAATTGCATCCAGATGAAGGGTGTTTAATTCTCGGAATTATCTAGGAGACGTGCATTTTAAACTTCTAAATAGCGTAACCATTTAGTTTCGAAACCATCTTACTGGCAGCAAGGAAAGACACACTTGTTCTGATATCAATCAGTCTTGACTAAATTAATGTAGCACTCAAACATCTATGGGATGTTTAAAAATTTGTAGGTTAAGCTAAACAGATGTCTTCTTGTCTAACGATGAGGGTTAGAACTGGGATTTTAAATGAAATTGCATAAGCTGATTTTTTCGTCGTTTAAAATCTACTAACAGTTTGGCAGTAACAAAACATAAACAATGAAATTGGGTGTTATTGACGGTTTGCTGTAAGACTGTGCCCGCTGCCGAAAGGGCCGCATCGAAGCAGGTGAGATGGGTGACAAAGGGCTGGAACACCAACTTGAACGGCTAGTGTCAATGCTTGCAGATCGCCAGTGGACTCAGGCCGCTCCCGTCAGTACACCGTCAATTGTCGGCCTCACCAACAGTATCTCGGAGTTCTCCTATGATCCGAAGAACGGCGTAACGTTCGAATCCCGGTACTGTCATTACCAAGACCTGTTTCGAGTCTATCTTGGGTCCCAGGACGACGCATGGAGGATCAGACTCCTTACTCGCAAACTGGGCCCAGCCGAACTGAAGAGATACTCAGACACGATCCTCTCCATGTCCTCGCTCGGCTTCACTTTGGAAGAAACCGCTCAGAATCTCAAATCGATGCTTAGAGAACGCACCTGCTTGTCCAGTACCCGGTACCGAGGCCTTAAACTCGCAATAGGAAAGTTTGACGACTTCCTTGACCATCTTGCAGTGGCCAATCGAGAGTGCGAGGCAAGTCACTTTAAATCAATGACTGATGACCAGCTGAAAACTCTCATTCTCATTTACAGGCTTCAAATCCCTAAGCACATGTATCTGGGAATGCCTCTGCTACACCTGATTGATCAAAATCCCTCTGTGACGCTGGACGATATCTGCGATGAATACCAACACTGAAGTAGCTCGCTGAATTACTCCAGAATGGTCCAAACTGAGGGCTGCAGTGCTCCCGAAGTCAACACAGTCCAGCGTATCAAAAAACCAACTCCCACTTCTGGCCCTCTCAGCCCTCGTCAGCCAACATCGGACGGAGGATCAGTCGGTACAAATCGTCGAAGGAGAACAAGGGACACCCCTCCTTCCGCGTGTTGGCACTGTGGGGCCTGGCATTATGTCAAGTTCTGCCCTTACAAGCAGCACCGGTGCCAGCGATGCAAAGCTAAGGGCCACAAGAACGGATACTGCAGATCATCCCCGTCTTACAGGAGTGGACGGCACTCTCACATTCACACAAAGGAAAGATCAAAAGCTAAACCAGCCAGCCCCACCATCTCATCTCTCAGCCTACGAGTCACATCCGAAGACACTTCACAGCAGCAGAGGATGTATATAACCGTCCTCATCAATGGCCATCGAGTTCGTCTGCAGCTAGACGCAGCCTCGGACGTCACCATTATCTCGGAAACTCATTGGCGCTCCATCGGAAGTCCTCCACACAGGAACAACTCTGAAACGGCAATCAGTGCTTGCGGCGGTGAAATTCGCTTCCACGGCCAAATGCAATGCTGTGTTTCTTTCCGCGGAACAACCTTCACTGGCAAGTGTTATGTCCTCAACGCAAACCTGAACCCCCTTGGTCTGGATTGGTTCAAGCAATTGGGTTTGCCTGATCTCCTGATCAGCTCCATCTGCAATGCCCTACACTTGTCGAAAATACCCTGCGAAAATACCGCGGACATCACCAACCAGTTCACCACGGTTTTTTAACCTGGATTAGGACACCGTTCTACGACACAGGCCACTTTTCGCCTTATGCCGGACGCCAAACCGGTCTTCCGTCCAAAAAGACCAGTCCCATGCGCATCATTACCGCTGGTCGACGCTGAGTTAGAACGTCTTGAACACGAAGGCGTCCTATCCCCCGTCTCATACTCAGCCTGGGCGGCCCCAATCGTTGTGGTACAGAAGGCTAATGATTCAATCCGGATATGCCCAGACTTCTCCACTGGTCTAAATGCAGCTCTGGAATCACACCACTACCCTTACCAGCCCCAGAGGATCCATTCACAATTCTGAGTGGCGGAAAATACTTCGCAAAACTCGATCTGGCCGATGCGTATCTGCAACTGGAAGTCGCTCCAGAGTTCCGCCCACTGCTGAACATCAATACCCATCGAGGTTTATTCCAGTACAACCGCCTACCCTTCGGAGTCAAGACTGCTCCTGCTATTTTTCAACAGTTTATGGACACCATTCTGGCCGGCATTCCTGGAGTGGCAGCATACCTCGACGACCTATTAATCGTAGCTAGTTCGCACGATGAGTTACGCAAGCGGTTTTATCTTTGATGCTTCTGGTCGGCATCCGGACCCTGAGAATGTCCGGGCTATTCAACAAATGCCGACTCCTAAAGATGTTCCCTCATTGCGCTCCTTCTTGGGACTAATTAGCTATTACTCGGCTTTTCTACCTTCCATGCACAATGTCCGACCACCACTGAATCCTTGCTTGGAAAGAACGTCCCTTGGTTTTGGTCCAACGAGTGCGAGGCGGCCTTCTGTCAACTCAAATCAATGCTCAGTTCGGACTTGCAACTTACCCATTATGATCCAAGCCTACCAATTGTTGTCGCAGCTGACGCCTCCGCTAAGGTCATCAAAGCCGTCATCGTCTACGTCTTTCCCGACGGCACAGAGAAGGCCATAATGCACGCATCCAGGTCGCTGACAACGACAGAACAGCGTTACGGACAGATTGAGAAAGATGCTCTCGCTTTGGTTTTCGCTGTCCGCCGTTTCCACACACTCCTTTATGGCAACGATTCACTTCATCGACAGACTGCAAGCCGCTGCTGTCAATTTTCGGATCAAAACAGGCATTCCAACTCACTCCGCAAACCGCCTGCAAAGATGGGCACTTATCTGTCGCACAGAGGATTTTGGGCAGACAGACGCCATATCACGGCTCATCAGTAAGCAGACCAACAACCAAGGAAGATGCCGTCATCGCTGAAATCTACGTCGATGATGGTATCACACAGCAGACATCGGCATCGAACAACACACTACGGCAGGCCATCCATTACGTCCAAGGCAAATGGCCAAAACGCTCCCCCACCGGAGATCTTCAGCAGTTGTTCCAGCGGCGCGATTCCCTCTGCGTTATAGACAGCTGCCTGATGTTCGGAGAACGCGTTGTGGTGCCCAAATCATTGCGCTTGCGGGTTCTTCGTCAATTTCACACTGGTCATCCCGGCATAGGTCGCGTGAAGT
The DNA here is from genome assembly GCA_900604375.1 of Mesocestoides corti. Lineage (NCBI taxonomy): Eukaryota > Metazoa > Platyhelminthes > Cestoda > Cyclophyllidea > Mesocestoididae > Mesocestoides > Mesocestoides corti. The sequence continues at coordinate 3,115 of UXSR01001207.1, read as the reverse complement.
CTATTGCCCGCAGTTACGTTTACTGACCAAATGTGGATCAGCAAATTGCAGACCTAGCCAAAAGTTGTCGCCAATGCCAGCAGGTCACCATGGACCCTCCCAAGGTTCCTTCAGTCTCTTGGCCATTACCACAAAAACCCTTGTCACGCATCCATGTCGACTTTGCGGGACCGATCAACGGAGCCTCGTACCCTGTGCTGGTGGACGCCCACTCAAAATGGCCGAAAATCGTCCCAATGACTTCCCCTGCAACAACGAGGACATTACAGGCTTTGTCCCGGATTTTCAGCCAACATGGCATTCCGGAAACCATATTCTGAGACAACGGATCACAATTCACATCCCAAGAATTCAAGTAATTCTGTCGACATCACGCTATTCTACACATGCATTCCACACCCTACCACCTACAGTCAAACGGACAGGCGGAAAGGTTCGTCGACACATTGAAGCGAGCTCTGCTAAAATCCCTTAGGGAAGGAAGGACATCCGCGAAAGTCTACAGAATTTTTCGCCGGTGTAGCGTACGGCACCAAACGAGGCTCTTCCAAATCGACAGTCGCCATCCGAGGCACTCGTGGGTCGCCAATTGCGGACAACAAATTCCGCAATGATTCTGGTACAGGACAACCGCCCGGAGCCTCCGAGTACGAAATCTACCACTCCATTTGAGATTGGAACAGCTGTGTACGTTCGAGACTATCGACTAATGCACGACCCATGGATCGAAGGGACTATTGCACCCTGACACGGCAAGGTCATGTTCGACGTGACGGAGGGTCGCGACGCGTGGTCAAGGCATCGCAACCGGCTCCGATGGAGAAAAGGGTCTGCAACACCAAATCGCTTGACCAGAGTCCCACAGGATGTACTTTTCGACACTTTCCAGCTGCCGATACCAGTAACAACGCTAGTGAAATCGAACAGAGATCAACTAGCAACAGACAGGTCTTCACCCCCAATGCAGAGTAGTCGAAAACGACGGAAATCAACACTATTCCAAGTCAACCCAAAGAAGAAGCGTTACTAACCTTTCAAGGAGGAGAGGTGTTGGGAATCCTCGATACCCCAAGATTGCTCATCGTCAGTTTTTGGCAGTATTTACACTAAGTCTCAACATGTGTTAAATTACGCTGTTTATCAGGTCAAGGTCGACCTTGACTAAAATTAGTTTTACTTTTAACAACCCAATCCGCACGTGGCTGACGTAATTAAAGCTCTCTACACGAGCTCTGGTCATGGCCTTGTATTAACGCGGGAAGGTCGGTGTTAGCGTCCACAGGTGAACTGGTACCGTTACTTAAGTGTTTTATTCTTTGCTACGGTCAAACGCAACATGAACTTGACTGAAAAATAAGCTAGCAGCTAAAGTGCCTCATTGACGGTTTGCTGTAAGACTGTGCCAGCTGCCGAAAGGGACGCATCGATTAGTAGAGACAGAGGGGAAACTGATCGTTGATACACGAGCACGGTTGTCATCGCCAAGGCCTTCTTTGCGGCTGTAAAGGCTTCACGTGCCTTGTCGGTCATGGTTAGATTTTTTGCGGCTTTTGAGTAGATTGGTTAGAGGCAAAATGGTCTGACCCGCACTGGGTAGGAATCGGCGGTAGAAATTGGTCATGCCCAAGAAACGCTGGCTATTCTCGAATCTCTTTAACCTTGATATCGGTAGGCCTTAAGCCTGCAGCAGAGATATTGTGTCCTAGGAATTCAAGCCCGGGAACTCCGAAGACACACTTTGACGGATTACTAATCAAAACATATTCGTTTAGGCGTCGAAAGACAATGTACAAGTGTTTTAGGTGCTCGTCTTTATCTTTACTGACAACCAGAACATCGTTGATATATGAAAAGACAGAATCTAAACCAGATAATACTTGGTGGATGAAACGCTGAAAGGTTTGAGCTGCGCTTCGTAAGCCGAAAGGCATTCGCACGAACACGAACAAACCAAATGGTGCAGCAGCAGCCGTCTTAAGGAAATCAGATGGTTCGACAGAAATCTGAAAATAGACTCGTACCAAATGCCAACCAGAAAAAAACGGATTTTCGGTGGGGAATCTGCGAAAAATCATGCAGATTTGGTATTGGGTAGCGATCAGGAACTGTTATTGCGTTTGTGAAAATTTTGTGCGCGACATTGTGTCGGAACACTGCTTGCCGGTGTGCTGAATTAATAAGATCCAGGCATTTTGGCAGTAAGGCCAAGTAGGGTCCATTTTCAACCTGTAATATTGTAACCTGGGAAATGGCTGATGTACTTTGTGTGGGGCACCTAATGGATAGAGTTGTTAGGGGATCTATTAGACGCTTGTTCTTTAGGTCGAGGAGAAGACCGAAGTGGTTGAGAAAATCGGCGCCTATGATTGGATGGGTCACCGCAGCGATGGTGAAGACCCAACGGAACTGGCGTCGTGGTCCTAAGTAGAGCGTGACCGATCTTTGCGCGTAGGTGGAGATGGGGAGCCATTGGAGGCTGAGAAAACAAAGAAGAGGTTTGGAGACCACTTTTCAGAGTGCGTTGGAGGGACAACGGATATGTCAGCTCCAGGGTCGATCAAGAATCGCATACCAGTTGACTTGTCGGGTAGGAAAAGGCGGCGACTTAGGTGCCCATTAGCTGTCGACGCCACTACTGCCGGGCATTCTCGTTTGCCGACTGTGTTTGCGAGTCTGAATCAGCGTACCCACTCCGGGGCCTACAAGGTCGGGCTGCACGGCCGAAGGTTGCAGGATACCACCACAAACCTCGGGACAACGAGCGTGAAGAGGATCTTCGGCGAGAATGTGAGCTGTTCCGTCTAAATGAATTGTTGTATCTTCTCCCTCGTGAACCGTTGATTGCTTCTTCGATCCTGGCTAGGCGGCTCCCCAAGGAGACAGGTGTCCAGCACGGGCCCACGGACAAAAAGCATTCGATTGTCTTTGGAGCCTTGGGTCAAGTTCGGAGATGTGAGCCGGTTCTGTTTTACACCACTCCTGACAAGCACGTGTGGTAAGCAGCTGCGAGCACAGTTAGCAGTCATGTTCGAATGTGAAACAAAATCGGGGTTTGCGTTTCGTAAGTCATATGACTGAGGAGACCTCGAAATCAGACTTGTTCCAGACCTGTCTC
>UXSR01001206.1:0-10214 GCA_900604375.1 Mesocestoides corti | reverse complement strand
AAATGTTTCAAATAACGGTTGTGGTTTGCTCGAGGATTGACCAAATCGTAGGCGGCGCTCTCAAGATTCCGATTTATAACAACGCACGAGGTGGCAAACACATGATGGGTGTTAACGTGATCTGTGGCAGGACATCATTCGATTTGTTCTGAATACCTCAGAAATGCCGCAGATTACACTGCAGCAGTAAAGAAGTGTTAATTTGGCTGCGGAAAACTGCGTTTCACAAGTGTGCCGACTCTGATTTTGTGAAAACTGTACTTGGTGAACTAGGCACAGGGGTAATTTAAGTGCAACTAATTAAGGGGGAAAAGGAGAGCGATGGCGACCTCTTAAAAACCAATTTGTTTATCGTGAGATAACAATCACGTTCGATGATCACTTTTCAAGAATGAGCAATAAAGTACACCCATCATTTGCCACCAGGAACACGGGAAAGCATTCTTTAAGTTGATGTCCTGTGTTGGCGTCAACGGACCGGATTATCCGGAATCTACCCACGACTTGTTACCTTTAGGATTCTTGTAATAAATATACAATTTGGCGCGTCCAATCCAATCGATCTTTACTGTGTGCCTGTGCGCCTCACGAGGGCCTCGCGAATACCCTAGGCCCAGTGTGCACCTTGGTGCCAAAACAGGCCTTCGAATTTACAGAGACCTAATACTCCATATATGTTTCTCTCTAAATATATCCCAAATGCTCGTACGACCTTGCATCTTCAGACTAGTAAATGTCCTACCTTGAAGGACCACCGCATTGACGCTGTCTACAACAGATTTCCTCAAGGTCCACTTGAGTGTTTGCCAAATTTGGAACCACCTACCACAGGTATGCCGCTACCACTTGCGTAAAAATAACACTGAACAAAAGACGTGGACGCCACTTGCAAGTAGTCAACTTACCACTAATTTTGCAATGAAACGAAAATTTTGAAAGTGTTGGCGGCCAATTAAAATACTGCTGTTATTAATGTTTTTATTATTTATTGTCAGACGACACACAGAAATCCCAAGAATGTAGTCTCGACTCTACACACTGTATTGATCTGTGAGGCCACGCTAAAACACTAAAAATGTTCTTGTGTGAGGGGAAACCCGCTTTTGCCATAATGCAATGCTACATCTCACCTTTTTGTATTCAATTCAGAATTGAGCAATTACGCGAAAAAGGTAAGTGCCTTCATTATCATTACTGATGAATAATAAAGCGTTAGCAATAATGGGAGTGGCGCCATTCTTGTGCTAGTGCTGCATTATAATCGGGAATAAATTGCACGCTGGCACAAGCTATCACCATAAAAGGAGCACTCACCTCCAACGCATGCGCTTATTCATGTCCACGATGGTGGATGTTCCGCAGTTCACATCAAGTCAGGACGGAAAAGAGGAGCAGAATTGCATCGGCCTTGTTTAAATCAGCTACCAGCGCATTTGTGCTTTTGTAATCAGTCACATGGTGCTTATTACCCATTTAAGGGATTGTTTCGTTTTCGCCGACTGCGTCTGGCTGCACTGCTTGTCCACCCATGACTTCCTTGTGTCTTTCGAAGTAGATCTTTTTTAACAAGAACTTATGCACTTCAGCCAACTTTTATTGTCGTCTATATCGATGCGCCTTCATTTCAGCTATGTTGGAGGGCAGTTGATCTTTGTTGGGAAAACACGACGGTAGGGTGACATTGTTTGGTGCTGTAGGACAGATCAGCCAATAATGGTAGAGTACGAAAATCCATGTCCATTCCATGTCCATCAGCTGACTTTTAACCAACTCTATTTCGTCAGTGGCTTGTCCTAACACTGATTCGAATTCTCGTAATGATGTTGTCTAGACTATTTCACATATCCACACATCAGAGCAGCTTAGCGTACCATAACGCATAATGTTCCACAACAAGTCGTGCAACCAATTTGGACATAAATTGTTGTCCACGGACATCGTCGATAATTGACACAGACTCAGTATGATTCATTTTACCAAAGAGGAGGTCAAATTAGGAAAAACGACTTAATCTGCGTTGCTTAATCACATCAGGCAACATTCAAGAAGAAGGCTCAGCCACGTTCCACAGACCCTTCCAGCACTGCATTGCAGTGCTAGGCGGACAAATTGGCCGCAAACTCGGCTAACACAAACAAGATGAATTGAGGTGCTATAAAGTCGATCAAGGGTATCCGAGGATATCTGGAATGCAAAAGGACACTCTGCATGATATTAAAACGTGGCAGCTGTGAGCATGCCTAATAGCACGACTGCAAACTTAACGCTTCTCTGAATCTCAAACACAGTGGCAAGTTGGCTATTCAACTGACCGCTTCCATCACTTCTCTGCTTCACAGCGTCTTCATCAAACGGTTTTATTATCAACTCGATTTCATTCAACAAGCGATGCGTTTCGAAAACACGGTCTATCAAACGTAATTTGTAGCAAGAATTATGAAGGTGTAGCTGCAAGCCACACAAGTAGCCTTCTGAAATAAAGCTGCCTAATTAGTTGATAAATCCAGCAATGTGAACCGTGACGGTTCCAATGTGTTCACGCGCATTGGCCTGCACAACCTGAAAAGAGCCAGCCACAACTCCCTCACCGCCTTTGTGCCTGACACCACAGCCAACTGATTTCCAGTTCCTAACATCCACCACCCTAAACCGCCACAACACTACACGACTCACCTCAACCTGTCTGTGGGACCTCCACTGTCCACACACCGCTGACAAACTGCAACACCGCTCTCCTCATAACACCACAACACCATTTCAGCAGTCCTGAGTAGGGGCCTCATCCTAGTCAGGAGCACTTTTATCATCTACACTGAGTTAACGAACCCGCGCAAATGTTTCATCAAACTGAGAGCCTCTGCTTACCCCATCTTCTGTCCACTGATACCACCTTTACATTGCAAGCACGAGTCCACCACACACCACATAAACATAGCAAGCTGACTGTGGCCAAATTGCAGTTTCCTCTACATAGTGCTCACTAAATTGGCTTGGGGTTCTTCTGCCCAAACTTTAACCAAACCACAGTCCACTCAACGCTGAGAGCACCAGACTGATGTTCAAAATGTTTATTTCACTAAGAAATCACAACAGACAAAATTACGCACGCGAAAGAAATGATTCTTCACGGGAAAACTCAGTTGTCTCCACGCCACTGCGCCATGACATTGTTGCAACACAGAGATTGGAACTTGCTCGACGCCAAATATTCCTTGAGATTTGGCAAGTTCTAAGTTGCAGAAAGGAATGCAGACACAACTTAATTAAAGGCAGTTGCAAGGCTCATTTGAGACTACGATCTTTGCCTACTATAGCAATTCCATCAAATACACACGGAGCATGTGACGTGCGCTTCGACTCTTAGAATCATCAGAGAGATGATCCGCGGCCATAAGTCGTGAATACTCAACGCAGTCTATCACTGACCACGGTCGGCAGTCAGAAACATTTCACACAGGCTAGTAATCTATGTCGTCCACGCCATCTCACGTGTTCTCCCACATCAACAGCTGCCTAACATTGTGTCCTCGTCGTTCACAACACCGCAGCTCCAAATACAATCGAATATGCCCCAACTGATTCCTCCTCCGACATGCACCACCTCACTTGTGCACTGACGAGCACTGCTCATCACACCAACACCCTCCCCTCTACCTCTGTGCCCAATCAACCTCCAACAGTTACCTCAAAGCGCTCAACGTAGGCCTTCAGCTTCGGGTAGTTCTTCAGACATTTGGGCTCGAACTTGACCAGTTGCATCAACAGTTCACACAGATTGAAATCCGGATAGTTAATCTACAAAAAACAAATTTATCACACACCCTGTTGCTACCAAAAACACTCCAGTCGCAAATAAAGCAAAAACTGATTACTCTTAAACATTGTTGCATTTTGACATCATTAAGTGCTTTCACGGTTGTCAATGACTATACCAGAATTCAGAGATTCACCTCAAATAGGAAGGAACGCGACTAGTTAGCCTGCAGGCTCCTAACAAACCAAGTTAACTAACATAAACTTTGAATTCTTTGGCTTATAAATCATTTCTTAATGACAAATAAAAGGATAATGCAATGACTGTTACCTTGTCTCCAGTCAGCCAATGCTTCTCGCCTAAGTACTTCTCAAAGCCTTCCAGTTTCTGAGGCAGTTTCTCCAGGAACCCAGGTTTCAACTTCTCCTGTTTGACAAAACATCATTCAAGTGACTATATCATGATTTTAACTACTGTGCACATTTGCCGTTCAACATTCAGATATCATAAACTGTGACGCATTTACTTGACATAATTCAACTCTTGCGCTATACAGAGCTAGAATCCTGTATTTGCCTAGAATTTACTAGAGTACAATCACATTACAATTAGACACATACAGATCCTACTCGGGAACTGCATTTAAACATTTATTCAATAATACGAACAAGCACTATTGCAATTTACATCGCTTTACGTTACAGCAGACACTTACAAAATCCGGGCTGTAACACATTGTGACAAAGTTTACACGCAAATCCATAATCTCACATTGAAGCATATGCAAGATTGCTCGTCTCTTGGGGCAACTTGAAACTGCAAAACAAACAAAATGACGTCTCTGTGGATGCAGTATTTGCGTTTACAGGTGTAAGGTAAATCGTCTCCAAACTCATATTCTCGTGATGTCAAATAGCAAACACTCCTCAATTTCAACAATCACACTACCAATCGATTTGTTCTGGCGAAAAAGCATTCATGAATGAAATGGCACTACATCAAATTGACAACTTGACCTGAGCTACAATTTCACGATTATAGACGCTTATGCCTGTACTAAATGTCAATGGCAAGTCACTCACCCATTCCGTGTTTATCAGCAATGTACTCCAGGATGGCACTGGACTGGGTCAGCATAACGTCCCCGTCAATGAAATACGGAAGCTTGACAAATAGTGCTTGTTACAACTGGAAACTTACATTAGGAAAATCAAGTCCTAGAGAATACTTGTCTGACAACCACTCACTGCGATCAAATGTGGGGGCTGAACAACGATCAGTCAAAGTGAACTACTCACCAGGACCAGTTTTGTATCGCTTGTCTTTAAATTCTTCTCCAACATAGTGCATAAGCACTCGGGACGCCTCACAGAGCTAAAATTAGCGAACAATAGATTATAAATAATCATGATGAAATTGCTATGTTAATCTAAACATTCCTGAAGGGATTCGTAATTTGAATGTATCTGTCGTCAATTTCTTCATTCAATTACAATGAATCGCCGCAAAGTAAACTGTGGTGAAGATCAAACCTATATTCCTTACGCATTTATGAGCTACGTGACTTGTATCCTATATGTGCTTGGCACAACACTTTAACTACATTAATACCAATCTTGAAAAAAGGCATGTTGATACATTGAGGTGTTGATGCGGCTCTCAACAGGTCTCGCGCATAGATTTACATCGTTACATCACACCTATGCCACTTTTTTTTACTTTAATGGGTTCAAGAAGTAACTTACTCCTCTAATATCCCAGTATGCCAAGATTGGCTTCATGACTGCGAAGACAGGACGCAAAAACTGACGTTTGTTCTCCCGCTACAAACAGCTGGTACCAATTACTATTGAAGGTCATTCAACTTTACAAACAAAGGGAATTCCATGACTTCGGACGGCCTAAATAGAAATAAAGTTCTTTGTTCCTGTGACATTACAGGATAGTCTGCATGGTTTAAAGTCGAGACAGATATGTTCTATACACAAGGCGATGTCGATGTGGCATCAAAATGGTCGCTGTAAGATTTGAAATGTAAATAAAGATTAGGACTGAGATAGATTGCACAGCAGATTGCTGAGGCTTATTGAATGGTGTAATCTGTCTTCTGTTATCTGCTATTTCGGTGACCAGTATACTTTCTAGCAGTACGTGGAAAAAATGCTAATCATTTTTCAATGTCTAGGAAACCTGAGTGAAATGTGTTCATCACGAGGGGAAAAAATATTTCCAACTGCAGTTATTTTAGACTATTGAGTTATTCCTATGACGTCAATAATTTTTTTCTGACCGGATGAACGGCATATGTTTAAAGTAAAAACCTAGTAAATTATTAAAGAAATTATCCAATTTTCTTCGTTTGCAACTGTATTCCTAACTTTTAATTCGAGATTAGGCAAGGTAAAATTTGATTGGTTTGTTAAATTGATTTTTGACTTTTATGTGACAACCATCTTATTTTTTTTCTAAAGTTCTGGCAGCCTTGTGAACAATTAAATGAGCGCGCGACTCATTTATTTGTTCACAAGGCTGCCATGGACTTCCGAAACTCATTTTACCGTCTAATCTTCGGCCCAGATTACGGAAGCAAATCCAGAGTATCTCCTTAATTTTTTTTAATTTTCAGTTAGTAAATTGTTCTTTTAAATTATAGGAAGTGAACAAAATAAAATATTACAAAAACCTGCCAGCATATTTCTAGCGTTTGTCTGATTACTTGGGAAAATGCAAGTTTTCCCTGGCGAAAAAGCAAGAAAATCAATATCCCTTCTTATTGCATTCATGGAAACTCGTTAACTCAACCAAAAAATCTTTATAGCACCATAAACACCGATATGCGCTGCTTTATATTACAAATGAGTGGGCTGAAAATCGAACAGTTTTTATCAGGAACAATTAAAATTTTTTATGCTATTACATTAGGATAACACCTGACTGAAATCAGTTTGGCTGGAAAACACTGCTAAAGAGCCTGCCTTTTGATGACAGTTTTTCTTCTCATGTCTATAAGAAAGCAGGTAAAAGCACTCGAAACAACGCCAAATTCCGGAAGTTGCCAAACGTGTCCGAAATAAGTGGTCAAACCATTTTTTTCTCCTGGTGACTCATTTCGGCAGATCTTGTTTAACTTTCATCGTTATTTGTTGCATACAACTCTGGGTGACAAGAATTTGGTAAAAAAAGTAGGCGAGGGCATGGGTTGGCTACACCTAGTTTTGTCGATGTCGTGCGTGTATTCAAAGACGTGCATGAAGGTGTCCGCTAGCGCAATTTGGTTGAATTGGTAAAAATGCAAATCACTCAATAGCCGGATGTGTATTTTGTGAGGTAGAAGAGGCATGCACACATATATGATTGATTGGACGATGTGATTTGGAGATTGTGGCTGCCGAAGTAATGGACGAATCACCACAAATTCCAATTTCCTTTGAAATCTTGCTGTTGTTAAGAAGCACTGGTTTTTTAATTAGCTGATAATTTCTGGGAAAGGCTAAGCTTTCGATGTGTTCGCTAGGTCGAAAACATAAAATGAACATTAAGTCGTCTGTGTGACTATGTGTGACCACTCAATTAGATGGGACATTTCCAGTAGAACATCAGAACTGGTGAGAAGTTGTGGGCATTCTGTACCTTCTGCTAAGTGCCTCTTACAAGTCGGCTGGAGCAGACTAAAAGGTTCTGGGAGGAGCTCGATGAGAACCGCCCTTTTTTGACAATTAAAACAAAATTGCAGTATTAAAATCTGCATAATCTCAGCCCTCTTGATAACAGTTTTTCTCATTATGAACGGGAGTGTTGTAAGGTAGTGCTAAAACGCAATCACCATAATGTCATAACTACAACCATGCTGAAAAATATGGTTTGCATAATCGCAAATAAACTAAGTAAAAATTTGCAAAACATTAAGCTGTTTCGTAGGTCCTTCAACCCCTCTGGAAGCACATTTAAAACTGCACGTATCCAAGAATAAAGCAGAATTACAATGCACACGTGAATGTTTTGTCAACTGATCGATGTAAAATAACTCACAGACGACAATATCTGTCACCCATCTAGCCACGAACTACTTGTCTTAAAATAAGTAGGGCTAAAATTTTAATGAACCCAAATTCCTTGACACTTTTCCAGGTCTTCACGATGCTCACTTTTACGTGAAGTTCATACTTGACTTGAAGGTTCTTCTCTTTATTTTGCAGAACGTGCAATACCTCACACAGTTTAGGATAGGCGGGAAATGCAAAGCGACGTGACTCTTTTGTCGAAATAAGCGCTTTTTACCAACTTTGAGTGCCAATATCTACTGGTTAGTGTGGGACGACTCACAGAACACAACCCCTGTTGTCCACCTTGTAGCAGTTTCAGTTCAGCTGAGGAATGGTTTCTGAATTCACTGTAGCAGGAACCTTTGCTCTGAGTTGCATTTGCTGGCAAAATCACTTATCCAGCATTGCGTTTATTCCAAGCTCCACGTTGTTTAGCAACCCATTCGCAGCCTACTCTGGGAGCCTCACGTTATTCAAAGTGCTAAGAATACAACTCGACTGTCTCCTACTGTGAACTACATTTCTTCCCTGTGTGCACCCAATATGACATCATAACTGCAACTAACTAAGGTCTGCTTAATCACAACCAAACCAAGTCAAATTTCGCACACGAACAAAACACCCACGGAATTAAGCTGATTCGTAGGTCCTTCAACCCCTCTGGAAGCACATTTAAAACTGCACGTATCCAAGGACAAACCAGAACTACAATGCACACGTGAGTATTTTGCTAACTTAAACTCTCTCCACCAACCGATCGATGTGAAACAACTCACAGACAACAATCTCGGTCACCCCTCTAGCTACGATAGCAGATCAGGCAGTGATTTGCTCCTGCATCTACACCAACATTAACATCTACTTCTAGTCATAGTTGCCAGTGCTATCAATTATATAGAACTGCAATTATTCCATGCTTCATGTTGTCCATAAACCTACTTGCAGCCTAATCTGGCGGGGTCGAATTATTCAAAGTTCCTAACTGCAACCATGCTGATACCTTAGATTTACATTGACACACAACTCTAAAATCGGAACCCCTATTAGGTAGATCAAATCCCAGAACTTTGCGACTGAGCAAATAGGATTGAAGTAATTGCAAAGGAATGATCTGGACCGTTTATGTATCGCTTATCTTCCAACTCCTCCCCAAATACCCCAAAATACAGTAAACATCAGACAAAACGGCTTCAGTTTTTTTTAATGTGATTTACTAATTTTGATATATTAAGAAGAGACAAGCATTTTAGAAGATATTCATGTTTTTTTAGGGACACGTGCATATCATTCAGCTAAGATTTTAAACGCAATAAATGTAATTGACTTTTAGTTATAAAAAAAACAATTTGCAAAATTGACACAGCATTTGCAAATTCTGCATGATTTATGGCTCTTAATATTTTATTTAAGAGTCGTTTGGTTGAAAATCAATGTGAGATGAAGCTGATATTGTTCAATTCAATTAAATGTCCAAAGTGCATTATCAATGATTTCTTAACCCATCAAATATCCCAGTAACCCATGACGAATCGCATACTGTAGAATACCCGAGCCCTAGTGTGAAGAAGACTGATACAACACAACAGACTTCATTGTCCACTAATTGACACCTCTTGGCGTCTTCTGTCCGCTTATGTCTCTTTTTCTAATGCACAGAGTACTCTTTCGTAAATACAAAACATCTACATGTATGCCAATGTCGTTGCGTCGTGTGTGGGGTTTGCGCTCGTGTATTCATACTTCGGATGTGTGAGTCATGGATGCGCTATCATCGCGACCTAGGTGTAAGGATAATCATTCGCTCAAGTGAAGGGGGAGTTGAGGATCCGCGCGGCTTGTGAGATGCTGAGAAAAGGGGACCATGTGTCGGAGGCTGGAGTGGCCGGATCAACGGTTGTGGATCAACGCGAGTCACAACACGTCAAGGTTATTTGTTAGTCGATCACTGACCCTATAACGTTGGTCAATGACAGCCTGTGACTAAGCTACCTGTCTCATATTGCTGTCGTTCATTGAACGCATAATCCAACAAAGGAGTAAGTCTAACTAGATGAACTTATCTTGATTTTAACTCAGGCATTTTTTCAATTCTCCCCACTTCCGACATGCAATCTCCGGGAACCTGGGTTTCAATTTCTTGTAAATCGAGTCTCACAGATTATCATTCCATCAGAATATTTTAAAATGGTCCGATCTCTGCACCACATGAGGAAGTCACGCTGACAGGCAAAGGATTGCTCTTTGGAGCCAACTCCGACAGTAAAACGCTTTTGGAATACATGATGCCACAACTAACATCTATTACTACATGGTGCTTTTGATTCTCTATTGAATCAAGCAAAATTCTTTTTGCGTTTGCATGACTGTTGTTGCAAGGATGCAGCCCCAAGTGGTCCATGTTCTTCAACGAAATATTT
>UXSR01001205.1:0-10216 GCA_900604375.1 Mesocestoides corti | reverse complement strand
TTTGTCCCAATTCCAACACTCTCGCTTCTGTTAAACTCGTGTTACATGACGCGAAACAAGAGTGACCATTTGCTTTGACAAGTAAGCCTGGATACAAAATTAATTGAGGCCAGAAATAAGCAGCCGTGAGACAGTCAATGATAAGCATGCAAATGACATCAGAGATGCTCGCTTTGGCGTCTTTGAATGCTGGAGTTGGCGTCTTTGGCCTGAATGCTTCCAGTCACCCAGTTTGCACTGACTTTCCTTCCTGTCGGGTTTAGTGGCAGCGCTGTGGCATGGAATTGTTGTGCGTCAGCACTAATCCTTAATAGTTGGAATCATTTTGTGTGGACGAACGTTTTTGACTGTTCTGTTCAAATACGCACAACACGGAGGTCACGGCAGGTGACCTACCTGCAGACGACGCTCCGCAACTCTGAAACCAGAATTAGGGATTGCAACGACAAAATGGTTTTCCACGACATGCACAGTTTAATCCCCTTAATGCTCCATTTTTTGCTTAAAAAATAAAAGTGACACATTAATTACTAGAACCTTCCTCTCTGTCCAACATAGCCAATTCTGCAAATATTGACGTAGACGAGGAGTTCCTGAATGCACAATTGCATCTGGACCATGCAGGCTAGTTGCACTGACGTGGCAAATCGCGTTAAGACAGAAAGACGTACTTGGAGAAGAGACAGGTGAAAATGGGGACGTAGATGAGGAGTTCCTGGGGCAGGTCGGAGATGTTGGCGAGGGCGTGGAAGTAAGTCAAGCCGTTGGTTGGCGCCTGATTCAGCTGCAACGGCGACTCGCCCACTGCACGACACACAGAGAAACAAACTAATTAGCGCAAACTATGGACACCGAAGTGGCCGGGGCAAATAAGCAACTCACTCTGGGTTTCTGTGAAGGGCTCGGGACGGCACTTGGGAGGGATGTCGACGAGACTCAGGCACGGCAGACACGAGAGGTCTTCCTCTTGCTTTTGTTTCGCTGCCAACTCGCGACCTGGTGTTAAACAACGATGGTCATCCTCTGACTATAAATAATGCTCTGGGTGCGTATCTCCGCATACCAAGTTTGGCGGACTAGGGACTTTATTTGAAACCAAAATGCAATATTTTCGTGAAAGTTTGTCTTCCTCTAATCACTCCCTACCACTCGTGTAAGGTTGCGCTGACTCACTATGTGTCTAGGTAGTCGTCAGTCGGTCATATGACCTTACACGAAACACCAGCGCTGACATCTAGGTAAATCGGACGCGACATTTTGTTAACCAGGCAATACCGAGGTGGTCGTCGCTGCTTGAAGCCCAAGTTACCTTCTAGACGCTTCGCCTGAGGCGCTGAAACTACTTTTAATATGTCATCTCACAGTCTAGCGAACACGACAGTTAAACGAAGCAGGTTTGAACTCACACAGCCTGACAACCTCGGCTCTGCCTTCCTCGGTCATCTGGCCGACAGCCTTGGCCACTCGTTCGGCCTCCTTAGCCGTTTGGACGGCCGCGAATTTGTCGTCCGGCAGCATAATGACGGTGAGGCGATGCGGATTCGCGACCAGGTAGCGGGAGATGAGGTTCTGGAGGAAGGCAGGGTCTGCCGCAAGGTCCTCCTTGAATCGGCTAATCAGCTGCTTCATGGCGAGGCAGGTGAGCACGTCGCCACCGTGGTTGACGACCGACGACAGGGCCAAAATGAGCTGCAGACCGAAACGGGCACAGTCCTCGCGAATCGCGATTTCGTGCTGGTGCAGGACGGCGTCCACGCGTTCCTACAAATGCGCACGAGCATGCTTAGCAAACACACACACACACACACACACAAGGAGGCAGGTCAAAAATGGTGAACGGAGTGAAGACGTACTTGGGGAAATCCCGTCTTGACGGTGTTTGCGAGAATGTCCATAATTGTCCTATCGATTTTCTCCACATCCTCCGGACGCACGCCCTGGAGGCCAACGTGGAAACAAATAGTGCGGAGATTTCGGTCCATTCCGTGCACCGGACAAGTCCAATCAAGACCCAAGCCGGATTCAATGAGACCTCGGTACAGGGGTGCACTATCTCCGTCTGTCAGGAGCATCAGGGCGATAGAGAGAGCAAAGTTGGTGTAGATTTCGCGGATGCTACAGCGATGTGGGAGGCAAGAAAAGAAGTGAGGCAGTGAGTTGCGGTGTCAAGGCACACGGGTTCTATAGATGGTCACAGAAGACAATTTTGGCAAATACAACGAGGTGATCAAACTAGGCGATCACATAGGAATGACCCGCAGTACACCCTTCATGTCCCAGCATGAGATACACAGGAGAACCACCTGCGTCGTCGAGTGGATGTTCTGTTTCGGCGTCCATGTACTGGGTTGACCGGGATCGATCCACAACACCGTTTAACGTTTGCTATTCGAGTAAAATATATACCTTTCACTAAACCGCCACAATTTCCCACAAGAAGTCCTTTATTGTTGCCGGTGGGAAGGCAGTGAAAGGCGCGGGTTAAGAGGTTGACCTAGGTTGTGTTCGGTCAGCATATGTGGGGCGACCCACCCAATTTTCAAGTTTTTACATTTTTCCCACTTGGTGGCGCGAACACTTGGAAGTAGGGATCTAGATGATTCCTGACTGAGATGCTGCAAGCTCAGATTGAGTTTGTGCTGAGTCCTCTAATCCAGTAGAGCTTGCGATTCCGCATCATCCAACTTTCGAGGCTGCTGTCCGTGGGCGCGGCTGGTCACTAAGATTGAAATCACCACTTCTACCACGATTGTACCAATACTTTCACGTTCCATAAGGCACAACTTCGGCAGCACCAAAAACACCACAAATTAAATTGGCCCGTGGTGTAGAAGCAGCCTTCTAGTCTTGTTGGAATCCTGATAGAACGCAGTGCCATTGAATGTGCTGCTTATCAGTTACCACCGCCATAAACTCTGCTATTCAGAGAGGTAATGTATTTCACGTAGACTTGTGGTTCGGTGTTGTAAAAACTTACGTGCGATCTATTCAAAATCACAAAAGATTTGAACATAAGTTTAAACTGAACGAAAAAATTTTGTACAAATTAAGTCATGGACCTAATATTAGATGATTCAACGCAGCTGTGTTAGCTCAGACGCAAACGAAGGACCTGGACAAACGGCCATATGCTCAAAGTTATCCACATAACCAGTTCAGGAGCTGAGAGGGAGAGAGAGAGAGGTTACTGGAAGGGGTGTTTGGGCACGCGTGGCTTAAGATGACACAAGAGAGTTGGCACAATCCTTTGTCTTCATGCACAGCCTCAACACACCACCTCGTTGGGAATCGAACCATCGACTCGACGGAGCAGGGACCAACAACCTTGCTAGGTGCCACAGAAGGCACGATGGAGTCAAGTCGTAATCTGGAGAGTCAAAGGCACTGCGCGGTTCCTGATTGTGTTGGCAAAGCGACAAGCCTCACGTGTACCCGCTTTGCAGAGTGTGGATCACAAAAATATCGCGAATACCCATTCATTGTAGTGAATAAACCAAAGTCAAGTGCGCATTTCCCAGCCGTCGTTTTATAGCCGAGGTTTCACCCACGTGAATTGTGAAGGTTGGGTAAAAAGAACAGTTTTGACAGCTAGTAATCACCACCAGAGCACAGGCTGGCTAGTTTGCCCTTCATAGTGAACAGTGAAGGAGAAAACAGCTTAGCTAATGCAGGATGCAACCGCTGCGCCTTACGGTTCAAGTAGAACGCTTAGTCAGCTTGGTGGAGACGGGACGGGAGAAGAGGGGGGGGGCCAGATAAGGAAAAGGCAGACTCACTCGGTGAGAGCGAAGCTAAGCGACACGACGCCAGTCCGCGAAGGATCGGCCAGTGTGGGGTCGGGCTGGCAAGTCAAACGGACCACCCGCTGAAGAGAGAGAGAAAGAGTAGAATGCGAGTCAGTGCACAGTGTGAATTTGGGACAATTCAGTGGCAGCATCAACAGAAGCTAGATGTTTTTTCGTTGGTTTAAGGCTAATAACAAGCTCCACTGTGAACGCGGTGTGAGTGTGTAGGGGGTGAGACCGTCTTACCCACGATTGATGGATAAACCAGTGCCATCATTACGAAAGGGTTTCCAAACCTCCGAAATAAGTGGAAGTCTGGTGGCGCAGTCAGAGGTACCTGTATTTTCCACTGCCTGATACAGAGCTATCATCTCCTCCAAACCAAGCTCCAGCATGTTTCCACGAGTTACTATGGTTCGCTTGTTTGAACACTTTCATTGTTTGATGATAGCGAACATCTGAATCGATTACCCGGTTTGATGAAGCAGTTCAAAGTACACAACGCCTTTTTAATCCCACCCAAATGACAGTGTGAGTGTTTTTCAAAAGTAATCCAATAATTCACCACAAATTTCAATTGCTACTCTTGTAGACGACTCATTCCTCATCACTAGTGATGGATCTTTCGATAAAAAGGAACAACGCCGTCGTTGTATCAAGTGAAGTTGTCTCACTGTGTGCGTGTGTGTGTGTGGATGTGTGCATGATGCATTCAACGAAATTCCTAGCAGTCAAATGACCACGAGTAGATTCAATTATGGCATTGACATCTTCATCAGCTTGAGTAGGTGCACCACCACGTTGGTCACCTTCGAGTACCAATTCTCACAACGCACGGTCAAGCAATTTCTAACACGTGAGTCATACAATTTGCGCTCTTTGTGAGCATAGAAATTTTCATGACGGGAATATACCAATGAAATGTGCCGGAACGGTTAAATGTGACCCTAACATAACTGCTATAAGTCAAGTCACAAGAAAACCAAAGCGAAATCTACAAAGGGCTTAATGTAACGGCTACGTTTTTGAGGGCGTTTCCAAAAAAAACTTTACACGCGTACGGATTTATTTTCGGGGCAAAATGAGGCCTGACGATTCTAATTGGCCCGCCTGGATTGACAACGCGACAGCCGACGCCTGGTAGGCATTGTATTTTGCGCGACCAGTGGGATCATTTGCCCTGGCGTTGTGGTGATGTGTAGCAAGTAGCAAATAAGGTGAAAAATATAGTTAAAAAAGAAACCGGCGCGTACCGGCTCTGTCCACTTGGGTTCCAGGACAACCTGTGGTGAGGGATCCTGGGCAGTGAATTTCCCCAAACACTCAGAATCCAGGTACTGGAGACAGTCGTCCAAGTCAACGTTGCCGTAGGTGTAGATGCTGAAAGTAGGCGAGACACGAGGTCACAAATAACAAAAAGAACTTTCCAATTTCAAACGCACGGAGGCCTAGTGGCAAAGCTGTGCTGTCGTTAGAGAGACAACAAACGTATCTTTGAGACGCAAGGTGCTTACTTGGCATTACTCGGATGGTAGAAGTCGCTGTGGAATTTCTTCAGGGCCTCCCAAGACAGGGATGGAATGGCATCAGGGTGACCGCCGCTTACGTGACCATAGCTCATTGGGAGAAGGTTGTTTTCCACTGCCTGATGCAGAAGGTTCAGCGAGTTGGACTAAAATAAAAGGCGACTGAGAAGAAAACACGCAAATTTTACACAGCACTTATGTCCAACGGGTGGAGTAAGATTATAAGACGCATGAGCATTTAACAGGGACGTGTAACCAACTTACGAAAACTCCCTTCATTTCGTTATATACGACTCCCTTGATAACCAGTTTGGAGGACTCATCATCTAGGTTTTCAGGTTCCAATCTCCAGCCTTCTTGCCTAAATTCAGCTTGAGTGAGGTGTGATGGTGTGACTCACATAAAGTCCAGCTTATTCAGCCTTGGGAAAAACGCGGCATCAACATAGACGCCTAAGAGATTTTGGAAGTCGACAGAATTCATTGTGCTGAATGGATACATGGTCCAGTCACTAGCTAAAATAACGAGGCGGTTAGACTTAACAACTGGACACCTGTGTATGCATTCATAAAAGTTGCCTGACTACGGCGAAGCATCTTGAAAAATGGATCGCGAATGGGGTATTTCTCTGAACCACAGAGAGCAGTGTGCTCGAGAATATGGGAGACACCAGAGTTGTCGAACGGCGTAGTCCTAAACTGTACGCTAAATATGAAAAAAAGGACTTTAAGAGTGAACTACCGAACTATGAATAGCTGTCACAAATTGAGAATTCAAGTCCCGTGAGTTCGAAGATGTGAACCCTGTGGTCCATGTTGGACGGGAGTGTATCAATAAAACCTAAGCAAGATATTTTAGACCAATGCTTATCATTTTCGCTCACATATCGCACAATTGAAAACGACTTGAGAGGACAAAATATTGACCATATTTTGTACAAAATACGATATCAGATGAGGAGATACCCTTTCCAACGATAATTCGAGGTAAAATTAAAACCAATCTCAGGTTTGCGGTCGAGTAATATTACAAAAGAAGTAGTTTTGATTTGGCGAGGGAACTAAAAAAATTAAATTATTCAATATTTTGTTCGAAAGTACACGTGCGATTGAATTTGATGCCACAAACCAACACTGCTACTTTAAGATGTCGGAACGAACCACAGAACTTGAAAGCGCGTACAAGTATTAGCATTAGATTATATAAGTTATGAGAAGTCTCACCAAAGAATTAATCGTCACTTCATGTCTTTTATTTACAAAATATCAAGTCACCGATCGGAAAGAGCAATTAGATCATCTAGTAGGAGCGATTCAGTACCAGCTGACTAAACCATGTGTGTTGAACTAACAGATGGTCACAACCGATAATTTGTTTGTCGAACAAGGCGAAGCACTAGATATACAGTAAATTCTTTTAAATAATCATGCCTTACTCACCTGAAAGTCCGGTTTGGGTCATCACGATTAAGGTGGATTAAATTTGCGCCGGATTTTTCATGATGCATTTGTACAACATTAAGCCGGAATTCATCAATATTAAACACCTAAAAATTTAAATACGCAATATAAATTTACCCGCGTGATCTTAAAACCACGGAGAACACTTCCATTATTTAAAGCCCGAACTTTCTCCAACATCACCTAGCAGGCAAAAAACACCAGGTGAGCTTGTTCAAATACCTGCCAGCGGTTTCAACCCATATAAACCACACTTGTTAATCCATAATCCGACTCTTTTCCGACGCAAGGCTTAAATAATTCACTTACACATTTATTCTTTCTTATTTTAACGTAATTGTTTACGTTACTTTAATATGCCCTTGTGACCCACGTGGACAGTTGTCCACGGATGCCCACGAATGTTTTATCACAAACTATTACAGGTTTCATTAAAGCGGTCGGTTCAACTACTTTCGGTCCTATTCTTACCTGGTTATCCGCGTCATGTAGTTTAACCTAAAGTACGTAATAATTATGATTCAGGATCAAGAGACCGGGGGTCCTGGACTTTTTAATCCGGTGCTGAATACTTGACGTAATCTGAAACCCCTGGTACTTAATAACTAAAGATTTAAATTTAGTCTTTAAAAATCATCAGTCTGTTTCATTGTCTGAGGGAATTTCCCAATGTGAATTATTATTTCTAATATAAGATGCTATTAATATATAAATGCATCGTTTCCTGCAAGAAGAGCACTTTTTAATGGCCTCTAAACAAGAAATCGAGAAATAATATTTTCAGCTCACTTAGCGCAATAAATTATTTTCGTCTCCTATTAAACAGGCTAGAAGTGAGGATACACCAATTACCGTCATCTTTATACAAGATTTTGCGGATGAATAGATTTTAAACTAAATTATCGAACAAATTTATGTTTAAGGAATGAAGAACCACCTCTAAAATGCCTGCTTTTAAATTGTAATTAGCATTTTATAGCATCAGAAATTGAGAGCCTACCAGTTTCCACACGGTCGTAACGGTTTATTTTATAACTTTACTTAAATTTTGCAAGTCAAAATCAAATCATACATAAGCCACTTTACTAAGCGACATGGTCGCAGTGAAATAAAATCTAGAATTTACCGGTGGCTTTGTTGTGCAAGTTTGCTTGAATCCGGATTTAATACCTCTTGCACCCATTATTGGTGATAATACTACTTGCAAGTGTAAAGGAGCCACTTGTGTCAGTAATGCAAAATAAACCCTCCTAATCGTTTATAAAAACACATTGTAAATTGTATATCTACCTAGAAAAGCTCACATTTTTGGTAACTTTAAAGGAAGACCTGACATTTAACATGACAGTTCTGATTCTCAAACTACGATTTACAAGAGTAGATATTAAAACTACTTTTCTCTACATTGCTTCATTGATAATTCAAAATTGTTTTGTTTATGCCCTGTATAAAGCCGGTGTGCTGCTTATTTTGTGTAATAAGTCAAGTCGGTAATTTATTTACGTTCAAACAATCTTACTGCCCTCAATGTTGGGCACCGAAGAATGTCAGAATCCAGATTCTAAGTGCTGAATGACAGTAACCTACATGTGACAGATCCGCAAGATTTGTTGAGATAGTGATATTTTTAACGCAAATACAGATGTCCGTATATGGTGAATTCACAAATTATTTCGAATTATTATTAATTACGTGGATTCAAATTCAGTAAAGTGACATTAATCATTTAAATGCGGCATTTGGATATTTGAATTTTTCGTAATAGGACAGCTCCGGGTTATTTTATGGCCATATAAAAGGAATCAACGTTATCGACCGTAACTCATTAAAAGCTATTTGATTTTAATAAGGCTCTCTCGGTTCCAGGCTAGTGCCCTTTTTGCCACTGTTTCTGGTTGGATCATACTGAATGGATCGACTCAAAGTCGGATCGGGTCCCCAAAATGGTGTAATTTAGTGTAGATGTCAAAGCAACAGAACAGGCTTTATTGACCAATCACAAGCCAGGACCACACGTCAGGCGCCGTCAATCCGAGTCCACTACACTGGCCACGCCGGTCAATATATACTGCTCCTCATTCGTGTCTTTCTCTGGTTGGCTGCATATCTTCCTCGCATGCCATTGGAACGCAGAGAGACAGAGGATTGCCTGAGGCCAGCTTGGTCGAATATGTCTGCGCCCTAATACGTCGCCACAGTCAAGGCAGGTGACCATCGGAGTTGGTGTTAGTTCAGTTCCAAGGGGCTACTGATCCATTGTTCATTCGGTTCATTCCGTATGTTGAGCCCCCCTTCTGCTGAAGAGCTATTTCAGGTACAGCTATCAATCGCACGCACAAAATCGATTTATTTCATCATGGACACATAGAAAGCATATAAGGAATAGGCTACTAGAATTCAAAGTATGTGATGATTCTAATTCAGGACGTGTGAATGAATTGATCTCCCTGTGGTTGCTAAATAAGTAATCAAAGGGGATATAAACCTGGCAGCAGGCCAAACTATTAGTCTTGATGGCTCTGGTGATTGTATTTCGATAATGGCCATCTATTAATACTACTGGATGTTGAGGTAAAGAACGTCACTCATTGGCGAATGAAACGAAAGAGGTAATATCCAAGTGCTAGGTATTGAATGGTCATGATGATATTTCAATCGGAAGGAGGTTTGTGCATCTTCGCCTTGAACGCGCGTTTCACGTGGAATCCGAAGGAATTCTCAATGAGGAACCCCTGCTACTAGAGACTCCGTTGTAAAGGCAATCAATCAGTGCGGGGGGCAGATTGAGGCAGGTAGGCTGTTCAGGCACCTCGAGTTCAGTCATCGGAGGGAGATTATGTAGCAGCTCTGACAGATGCTTCAAACTGCAAAACGAACAGATTGAAATTGCATTGTGCCGAGTCACAAGCGAACACAATCACCAATTTACTTGAATGCGCCTTGCGTAAGTATGCTCGTCCAGTGATCGATGCTTAGCGACGACACACAAACATTGGCTGGTTACCTTGCACAACGCCGCTACTACTGTCTCAATAAACAGGTTTGATTGGGCGGTATTTGCATCTCTTTGCTCTCATTGGTAGGCTCTGTCAGTGCGCCCACTATTTGGGGACTTGTTGCCACGCTTCTAACAGACCCAATTGCGTGTTCACAATGGCCAGGCGACGTGACCCCACAGCGTCAACCTCCACAGTCAGACAACTACCCGCACAAAGCACTTTCTGCTAATGCGCTTCTCATGAACCACAACCACCGCTAGTCAATTAACGAAACTGCCCCTCAAGTTTGCCGATTGATTGAAATTTCCATTCAGACGTTACAAAACGCGTTTTAGCAAATAATGGAACCTGTCTATATCATTCAATTTAAGCGTCCAATTAAGCATTAAAAGTATCTTATTAATAACTTTCATTGATAAAAATGTGATTGGTTGGAGAAGGTGCAA
>UXSR01001204.1:0-10225 GCA_900604375.1 Mesocestoides corti | reverse complement strand
AGGGACTATGGTGTTCTATTAGCAAAAATCTTTGTGTGATTAATTACGGAATGGCGTCAGCATCAGTCTAGAGTAGAATATCCAATCTCGAGTATGAAGTAGACAGGCATTGTTCACATAAAACTCAAAACCATAAGGTTGTAGCTATCTATCTGAGTCATCTGTGGCGTCTGCAATCGTTTTAATACTGCTTCCCATCCGTACTTTTTAGGTTGGCGACTGATCTACCTCGTAGGTCATTCAGACACACGCTACTACGTGAGGTCATGACGTGATTCAATTTAGCTGGACCCTGCCGGGTCTGGATGCGGCGCGATGAATCCAAGGCAAAAATTAGACAGCACAGCGTGACAATCGTTTAACCGGAGTCTCGCGTGTGCGTATTAAAATTTATGCATGCCCATGTGGTTGTTGACTGATTGAGTTTAGGTGAGCCAGTAAAAGTACAAATGTCTGAATGGGTGGACAGTCTCACGTGGCTTCATTGCACACTGTGAGATGTGGGTAGTGTGTCGGGGAACGCGACAGCAGGGTTAATGGACGTGAATCGACACGATTCACTACAACTCCTCTTTAGACAAAGGAATCGGCGAACCATTTCTTCCAACAGTAGGTCTAGAGGGCAGGCCGTAGGTTTTCTGCGGTTGAAATGTGGCCACTGTAAAGCTTTTTAATGAAAATATTTGGAACTTGAAACGGAGTTAAGAAAAGTCTAACGAGTGACGCAAAAGGACTAATCGAAACTGGGGATGTGCATTTCTAAATGATCTGGTTGAGAGTTGAGAATCAAAACAAATCATGTGCGAGTGAGTTCAAAATGGGGCTAATCAGACGAGAGGTGCATTAGTGTCTAGTTAGTCAAAAATCGGGAAATGAAATAAGATTGAGCTGATAGGAAGCAAAGTTGTGAACAGGCTTTGTAAGGAACGGCTGGCGATAGCACTTTTTGCTTGTAGTGGTAATCATCTATTTACTGTAAGAAGGGGTGTGGATTGGCTGTGCCCGGAATCTGTCCTTTGGTGGCGTCTCCATGTCGAGGAAAGCTAGCTTTAGACTGATAACAGATAAGGCGTCTTCTTTTGCATTGAGTTCGACGATAAAGACTCTTTCTTCGAGTTTGCGTTTACTGAAAGGTCCATCATGGGTGGGCTGAAACGAGTGACGAGTGGTAGTGTACCTGACGAAAACGTTGGTGAATGGGGCCAGTACTTTCGGGGTGTAGACAATAGTGGAGGGCATTTTGGTTGGGGTTGAGGGCACTTTGGTTTACATAGTCTCCTGTAAATAATCGAGGTAGTTGCATGGCTCCAGACATGATGAATTTTATGTTGTGGAGAAAAATGGTTCAGGCAGTCGCAATTTTGTTGCGTTGAGCGTTTCTACAGAGGAACAGCCCAAGCCCTCCCTTACACTAGGTCAATGTCTGAGTTTCAAAAGAGAGGAAATGCGTCCGTCCAGCGACATAGATCACTGTCAGCTGTTAATGTGACTATCAGGTGCCGATGAAAACATTCTACCATACAATTTGACTGAGGGCTGTAAGTAGGAGTTTGAATAAGGTTCATTCTTATGACCGTGTGAGATTTTGGAACATGCTTTATTCAAAATACCCTCTTCATTCTGTGGCGATGGTGGAGAGGACTCCAAACAAGATAATCCATCTGTCCTCGAGCATTTAAGTAGCGGGTTCTTTGGAGATGTCTTGCATTGGAAAAGCGTCGTGCCATTGAGTGAAACGTTCAAGGAAAGTTAAAACACAACGGAAACGTTTCTAGTACGAAAAGATTCCCTCAACATCGGTTTGTTCGTGGCTGAACCATGCGTCAAGAATGTTAAATTTTAAAAGGTCGTGTTATGCTCGTCAACCTTGGATATTTGGTAGCTTACGCAGTTTCAAAACCGCTTTAAAATTTCTCTATTCATATCAGGCTGCGCATAACGATTTAAAATCAGCTTTCTTGTTGCTAGTTGACCAGGATTGGCGAGGCCGAGAAGAGCTTGAAGCACTTGGAGGCGCACTGACTTCGGAACGAAGGGTACAGCACGCCAGTCGAGGTGTTATAAATAATGTTATGTGTAAATGCATACAGAGAGGTATCAGCTAGATTTAAGCCCGTTAGTTGACCTTGGAATTACCGCAATCCTTTATGTAATTGCTAAACGGTCACTATGTTCTCAAAATGCACATGTGTACATGTGTTTACCTAAATTGTCTGACTGCTAGATAAAATGACAGAAGCTCATGGCGGAAGGTAATATAATATCTTAAGCTTCCAATGGACTTGTATATAAAGTTTGCTAACGCCCACGCTAGTTCGTTGACGGTTTGACGTAAGACTGAGCCAGCCGACGAAGGGGACACAGTGGTTAAGAGGGGTAGGGGGACGTCTGATTGCTGGTAAACGTGTGTAGTGGTTTTTGCCAGAACCTACTTTGCTACCGTGAAAGCTTAGCTCACTTTTTCCATTATAGTGATTTTTTAGATCTATCTTTGAGCAATTAACGCCACTACTAACTGGCGTCCTCCTTTTCAAGAAAGTGCTCTAGTTTGAAACTGCGCACCTACACGGAGGTCAACACAGTTCCGTCACACCCTCGAAAGGTTAATGTTAGCAACAGGCAGCGAGACTGTTCACTATAGTATTATCTGTCTTAGTAAAACAGAAATTTTAGACCATCAATTCATACGATTATGGGCACTTGCCTGAGATGAAAAAGCTGATTTCCTTTAGAGCATTGGGTTAAGTTTGGAGACATGGATTGATTTTGTCTGTCAAAAAATGAGGTATGCAGCATCTGCCAAGTATCGTAGGGTCAATTATTTTACCTTAATGTCTGGAACTTGGCTAATGGCTTAAACAAGTCTTTTAGAACAATCCTATTGAATGTTGCCTTGCAATGAATCGACGTGGGCGGATATAAGCTTTTTCGCAAAATCTGGGTTCTGAAAAGCTCTTCAATGGTAAGACTGATAAATTAGCTTAGTCAGGGGCTAAGCTTTCTGCTCCCCTAATCCAACTAAATGATCCTCTACTAATCTAAATTCTTTCCCTAGTATTAATAAATCTCGTCCAGCAGTTTTTAAAAAAATCCAGATTGCGTTGTAATGAGTTCCTCTCTTAAAACTTTTATAACGCTTTGCTGCGTGAAAATATTTACTCCTAGTTTTACCTAAATGTTCCATTTGCTTTAACATTTCGGTGCTTAGAATGTCTAAATTATTGTCGTAAATTCAGTGTTTTCTGTCCGTTTCGAAATCCAGATTCACTTATTGACAAAGGGCCGTGTAATTACCTTCTAATTGTGCTCTAAATCCTGAAATTAACGCACTTCAAAGCCTAAGCTGTAGCGTCAGTAATTTAAGCAAATAAAGTTACCACGTGTTTTACAGCTTCGGTTGATGAGATATCTTCAAAAGTGCAGATTCGTGTCCATTAGCCCTGTCGCCGTAAACGCAAACACCCTGCCTTGCCCTATAACTAACGTCAACACGATTAGGATATTTAAATTATC
Organism: Mesocestoides corti; assembly: GCA_900604375.1. NCBI lineage: Eukaryota > Metazoa > Platyhelminthes > Cestoda > Cyclophyllidea > Mesocestoididae > Mesocestoides > Mesocestoides corti. The sequence goes on along the minus strand of UXSR01001204.1, from coordinate 6,712 downwards.
ATTGAAGACAACTTGTGATTACAATTATAGTTCGTAATGCATTGGGCTTCAGAATTTTCAAGTTTCAGCAAGGTGTGTAACAGATATTCTTTTCGAAAAAAATTTGCACCATAAGCTGGTGAAAAGAATATAATATTTTAGCAAAATACCTACATGCATAAACGTTCAATTCACGATTTTTCAATTGTTACGAAGGCACGTAATCATGCGGTCAATTTTTAGAAGCTTGTCGTTTCACAATGAGCCTCCTTGTAATTCGTTGTTCACAAGACACAAGAAACCTAAGTTACATTAAGTACAATATACAAAAATTAAAATAATTAATATTTGGACGAAATATGCTAAGCTCTTGCATAGTTTTTGTTTGAAGTCGTTTTTGATTTGCCCGCATTGCTTATTTCTCCAGGTCGTAAGTTTTGACGTGTCAGGTCGTATTAGTTTTTTTTATGTGACATGATAGTAGTTATTATCCAGATATGCTAATTAAAGTGATAGTTTGACTGCTAAGGGCGCTTCGTTTCAACAATTTTTTTGCTGTGTTTAAGGCTCACTGTAAACAGGATTTTTATTTTCAATTTGAAGTTACCACATTCTGTTGCTTTTAAAATGGGTTTTATAAACTTTTGTAGTAGCCATAATCCACATTCTTTGTTAAGATGAATGATGTCTGTGTATAACCGAAAGACAATCTGGTTTATTTTGTCCTTTGCCTTCCAACACTACCATTGATTTCCCCCCTTTTACCTACCAAAAATAATGCTTATTAATACGCAAACAGCGTGTTATTTGAACTTAGACTTCTTTGACGAAGTTTAAATATGTTGTGTTCCTAAGCCCACTTGTTCATTTACGCGACCACATACATGAATTGTCTCACATAAATGGATTTTGTATGTTTTGTGATACTAAAGATTTAAGAGGCTGTTAATGCAGGATAGAGGTAGGCGGTTATACCGAGCGACTTAGCTTTAGGGGATCGTGCATTCATTTGAGTCTTGGTTTTAAGGTAACTGTAACTAAAGCTTCAATTAAGTGCGCTCGGTGTCCATTACGTTCGAGAGTTTTTGCGTTTTGCTAACTTTCCTGTCGCAGTTTTGAAAAAAAGCCTTCACATAACGTGATTCTACTTTTTTTCAGAAGGGATGCGAAGTTCAGGCGCAGAAACTGCTTGTTATACTCTCGTGTCATTAACCAGTGAGAGTAAGTTATACACGGAACAGAAGTTGCGTGAAGACCTTCAAAGCGAAAATGTTTCTGTCAAACGAGAAGCTCTTAAGGAGCTTATTCGAAACTCAATCAATGGCGAAAAATACCGCGACCTGCTCATGATTGTTATTCGTTTTGTGATGCCTTCACAGGACCACACAATAAAAAAACTCCTCCATCTATTCTGGGAGGTAGCACCCAAGTACTCTGCTGACGGCAAATTGCTTCATGAGATGATCCTTGTTTGTGATGCCTACCGTCGTGACCTTCAACATCCTAACGAGTACATACGGGGATGTACGCTTCGCTTCTTATGCAAGTTAAAGGAACCAGAGCTACTTGAACCTCTCATGCCGTCTATTCTTCTCTGTCTAGAGCACCGTCATGCGTACGTCCGACGTAATGCTGTCTTGGCTATTTTCACAATCTACAAAAATTTTGAGCATCTTATTCCCGACGCCCCGGAACGGATGCTGAATTTCCTAGAACAGGAACAGGATCCCTCGTGCAAGCGTAATGCTTTCCTCATGCTTTTACATGTCAGCCAGGACACAGCCGTGCAGTATCTTTCGCGTTGTATTGATGCCGTGGACACATTCAGTGAAACTATGCAGTTGGTTGTTGTCGAGTTAATACATAAGGTGTTCCGCTCACACCCCTCTGAAAAAGTCAAGTTTATTCGTTGCGTTTTCTCCCTTCTTAATTCTACAAGCTCCTCTGTACGCTATGAGGCGGCTACAACATTGATTACGCTCAGTGGCGCCTCTCCAGCCATTCGCGCATCGGCTTCGTGTTATATTGATCTCATTCTGAAAGAGTCTGATAATAATGCAAAGCTTGTTATTCTCAACAGTCTTATCGGGCTACGCGTTCAGCACGAAAAGATTCTTCAGGAACTTGTCATGGACGTTGTTCGGATCCTAAGTAATTGTCCCATTTTCCCATTATTTTGTCTTCGTTGGCGAATGAATGATTGCACGTGCCACAAGTCTTTGTGTTGATGGTTACATGTCTTTATTATCTTAGCATATCATAAAAACGAAATGCCAGTGACATCCAAAAAGCTTAAGGTAAGGTTAAGCTCTTTTTTTAATAGGCTGAGTAGTGACTTCCAATTATTGTTTTTTTTGTGGCTTCTATTTTAGGGTAGGCGACGCAAACCATTTATTAAGGATTTTTAGAAGGGTCCCTTGCTTTAACATCAGTTTTGGGTTTTTCAAGTTTTTAATGGTTTGTCAATATAAACTCTGGTGGTTTGGGACTCAAATGAATTAACATGGCACCAGTTGAGATGTTAAGTGTCTACAAATTTTACATAGTCGTGGGAGATGATCTTAGTCACATGGTTTATTTTCTTTAAGACGCGTCAGACGTGGAGTTGAGGCAAAAGGCCCTTGAACTGATTTTCGATCTCGTTACCACGCGAACGGTTGATGATTTAATAGGCTTCTTGCGAAAGGAACTGATTAAAACATGTGCATCTACGCCCTCTACTACCACTACTACCCCCTCTGGTGAAAACAGCAGCGATTCTACGAATAAGATCTCTAGCGATGAAGATACCTACAGGCATGCACTGGTTCGGACACTCCGAGCCATTTGCCTGAAGTTTCCAAATTCTTTACCTGCTATCCTTCCGACTCTATGCGACGTAAGCTTTCCGTCACCATTTAAAGTATTTTGGCCTATTGAATAGGTATAAACATTGTTCAAAATTTATAGTCAATTTTTGCGTACAAGCCTTGTGGGACATTGTCAATTTCCACTCCTTTTATATTCGTAACCAGGCTTGTTTTGGTATCTCCGTAGAGAGTCAGTAGAGCAAATCGGAAGACCATGGGAGCGTCCACAGCCCTATTATCTGAAACGCCTTTAGGTGTACCGTAAGCCCCACATTTTCACAACACGTTAGAAGCTGCTGCAATGCCAACTTAGAATATGGGACATTGTATGTGTGTCAGGTGTTGAAATTAAGCTTCCTGTCTGCCTGTGTATTGAAGTAACACGGGAAACAATTTTCATTAATAGTTGTAAAGATTATTTTCGAGTACACCCTTAACGTGTTTGCTTGCTTTGGTTTCTGTAGACTCTAACATACACCGAACTTCAGGATTCAAAAGCAGCCGTCGAAATCTGTCGTTTTTTGCGGGACGATGTCTATCGCCACCCACATCACAAGGCGCTCATCTTGGAAAAAATTTTGCAAGTTCTTCCCTCTGTTGCCGGTTTCGAAGTTTTAGGGCACCTGCTTTGGATCTGTTGCGAATTTTGCTCGATTAAGACTGATATTCTCGAATTTATGCAGGTTGTTCGTCAGGCAAGTGCAGTCCGATAGACAACAAATTAGGTTATAGCCGGAGTTGGTTGCAATTTTTTTTTAAATTCAGTGTCTTGGTCCACTTCCATTGGTTCAAAAGGAGGTGGCTAGAGTTGCCGCTGAGTTCGGCCCTACGTCCGAAGAAAACGGTGACACTGGTGAAAAGTGCGACTCGGCCACCCCTGCTGAAGCTCCTATAAAAAAAGTAACAGCTGATGGTGCCTATGCTACCCAGTCTGCCCTCACCATCGGTAAGTTCTTTTCATATGAGTATCCTTCTGATTGATTGTATTATTCTTCGCAATATGCTTTCAATGCGCCGGTGTCCTTTAGTCTGCCCTTCTACACTACGGGATTACCTTTTTCATGTATCCATTGTGAATGCCGGTCATTCACTCTAAACTCCTCGTGAATCAACTGGAAGTGATTTTCGTTGTTAGCGCAAAAAGCGGCCATTGGAAATTGTCAACCTAGTGAACTAAGCCGCCGTTTCCGTTTGGTACCCAAAACTTGTTAGTATCCTATTCTGAAGCTCTAAATGCTTAATTTTTCGTAAGAGTTCCCTGGAATTTCACTCATTTTTGATAAACAAATCCTAATCGGAGAGGAAATTTTTTGCCCTAGGGCCTTCGGGTGTTGACTATTTCCTTTTTTCTCTTTTACCATACTAGGATCCGGTGCTTCCTCAGCTGATAACTTCAAACGCCCTGTTATTCAGGCCGCTCTCTTCACCAACCACTTTTTTGTCGGTGCTGTACTCTCAGCCGGTTTGGTCAAGCTCTACAGTCGCTACATTAGTCTTGTCGATAGTTCCGAGTCGGGTGTTGAAGCGAAGAACAAGTTTTCCGCCGAGTGCATGCTAATTATCTCAAGCATTATCCATCTGGCTCGTAGTGGGCTCGTTACTCGTCATGTCAACCCCGATATTATCGACCACATGTGGACTTGCTTGGTGGTAGGTTATATATTTAAACAAATATTAGTCGTTCCCAATCTATTGACTGGTCCTAATGCTTTATGTGCTAAGACTTCAGAAGCTGTCCAGCCGCCTTTGGTGATTAAGACTCGATAACTTAATTCCCTATTTCTCAATGCATTTTGGCTAATGTGTTTACAGTGTTTCCAAATGGGCGGTTTTAATTAAAGTGTGTTGTCATAAATGGTATTATTGGCAGAACCAATCCGGTTTTTCAAAGCCCTTTCAGTGTTATTCCACTAATACAAGGAATCGTGAATACTGGTTCTTTTTCAGACATTATTAGTGGTAGGTTTATTCCAATAATTGAAGGGGTAGTTCTCGCAAGCACGTCTGCTTCGTCAAATAGTGTGCGCTCACTGTCATTGCTCGTTGCATACATTGAGTAAATCTGCAGCCTGCTCCTGATTTCGTTTTTTGTTATCTCAGATCGGCCAATTCATCTATCCCAGTATAGAAGGGTGTATTTCCATTTGCCTACCGTGCGTTACCATCGTTGACTTTTTGACCTTTTTAACACTCCATTTAGGTTGAGGTATATGCTAACGTTGGCAGAGCCTATCCGTTTGCGCTTTTTGCAGGCCCTCTCAGACAGTCGTACGAACGTGGCGAGCGCTTTTGAGAAGCTTGGTCGTGGTGTTCTCGGCGAGATGTTGGAAATCCAAGAAGCAGAGGCCAAAGCAGAAATGAAGAAGCGCCTTGCCATCGTCAACAACGAGCTTTCCGCATCTTCGGTGACGAAGGTCAACAAAGTAGATACCCCTGTCAACTTCAGTATGCTTGTACCCCCTGGCGAAGATCAGAGTGAACAGGTCGACCAGTTTACTCTGACTCTTAGTCAAGCCCTCACAGGTACTGCTAAGACTGGTGACGCTTATGCCACATCAAAACTCAAAAAAGTACGTTTCCTTTTTAAGTGATATCAACAGTCAATTTTGTGTCGCAACCTCTACGTTTATCGACGCAGTAGTTCCCACACTGTGCCTGTTTGTGACTTTGAGTTATCATTGCACATCAATTCTGTGGGGTATTGACAGTGTGGGCTCAAGCGTTGGTTACTAATTGCGAAAGTCGGTCTCAATTTCGAGTTCACCCTTTTGCTATACTCGTTTGATGAAGAGTTCGATAACAGCGAAAATGTGTCCTTACTGTTTAGCCGAGCTGTTTGTGAGGTAATTCATTAAGCTACTGTTGTCAGTGCTTACTTACATAGTTTGTATCGGTATCACACGTTGAGTCCTGGGTTGATAGTTATGTCGACATGAATGCGGTTACTTCCCGTTTGTGAATTAATCTCATTCGCCAATGATTTGTATATCTGAATCCAGCATCTTGCAAAAAAGCGATTTGTGTGTTTCTTGTAAGCAGCACTAGAGGGTTCTGAGTACATAAGTTGGTGTCAGGCCAGGGAAATAACCGGCTAATTTAAAATTGTCAGCGTTATAATCTCTCTTATCTTTTACTTGAAATCCAGAGCCCTAGAGACGAGGAATTTCACTATAGTTTCATTAGAGCACTTGGAAGCGCATTGGAGGTAGAGTCGACGAGGTTTTGACCGCTGCACTATTTGAGGATTAAGTGGTTACGATTATTGAAACACTTGGGTCATGCCTCCGCATGGTGTTCAAGTAAATTTAAGAATCCAAAACGAGTGTACAGTCTATCCAAAATACATTTGTCATTGTCCTCTTAGGTCCATCAACTGACCGGATTCTCCGACCCAGTCTACGCCGAAGCTTTCGTCAGTGTAAATCACTTCGACATCGCCCTCGACGTGTTGCTCGTCAATCAGACCAACGACACGCTGCAGAACCTCACCTTGGAGCTCTCTACTCTAGGCGACCACAAACTGGTTGAAAAGCCCCGTGCTATTACCCTGGCTGCACAGGACTTCGCCAACATCTGTGCCAATATCAAGGTGAGTGTTGAGTGCAAATACTCGTGTTCCAGTCTCGTCATGGGGTTCTGCGCTCTTAACTAGTTGCCCTTGATTAAGCATTCCCCGAGTGCATCTGCGCGGGGAACACAGTCGCGTACTTGAGGAATTGGCTTATTAAAGGAGAAGTAGGACACCAAATTAGTTTAACGATTTAAGTGGGGGCTAGCGAAGTCATCGACACTATACTCAATCCGCGGTAGCACAGTCGTTCTGGCATGTTGTTAAAGGATTTCCGTCGTGAATCAAATTTGCACTTCTTTTACAACTAAATAAA
>UXSR01001203.1:0-10230 GCA_900604375.1 Mesocestoides corti | reverse complement strand
GGCGTTCAGCTGCGCCACGTCAGTTGGTTGCTGTGACTCACGTTGTTGTTACCGTTGCTACCGCTGTTGCTGACGTCTGAATGGCCAAATGGAAGTCCTTCAAAGCGTGACTGCACGCCAGATAGAAATAAACTGCGCCGAAAGTGTGCTTACATACATCGAGGGTGTTCTGATTCGTGTTTATTCAATCTTCTTAATCCGGTTGCTCCACCCTCTGAAACAGGATGCCCCTTTTCAACTCTCCTCATACCTAGGTGTCAATGTTAGCGCATCTGTGACTCACACATCTGAGGTATAAATACGCACGCGCGAACCCCACACACAACACGCCACTAACATGGTTGAGCACTGAGGTAAACGATCGTGTCCACGTCCTCTCCAGTCTTTCTTTTCATCGCTGGTATCAGGGAAGCGTAATCGCCACAGGGTTAATTCAGTGCTCCCCGACGTGGTTCAAGACCATATGCTGGTGCCCACAACAAGAGTAGTAATGCTACCCAAATCGGATATCACATAAATCTAATCTCGATTTTTGGGTTATCACTGACCAGGGATGTTGCTACACACACTGAACAAGTGGCACCGATCGAGTCAAATTTCAATGGTACCCTGTTTCAGATAATAACGAAAGTGGCATTTATGTAAGCAGAGTGCAATTTCACGCATTGCACCACACGTCGCGCGTCATTTGACAATGAGGTCAAGGGTTAATTGCGTTGAAATCGCGTTTAAACACGTGCAGTGTGGGAAAGCAGCATCATGGTGCAAATTCTTTCGCTGTTGGCCACGCAAAGTTCATTCACACTGGGTTCATCCATATCTGTTGTGCCGATTCTTGCACGTGTGTGTGCGTGTGTGTTAGACGCATGCAAATGTGAAACTGCATTAGAACCAAAGTAAGGCGCAAACGGCTCCGGATGATACCCAAGACGCTTTGTAGTTGAAAGCTGTGATTCTCAGGCCTGACTGCGTTTTAAAGTAGCCACTTTTCTGGGTGCCTGCTGGCAGTTCGATCAATAGTCAATGTGTTTTGAACGATAACAGCACCCTCCTTACAACAAGACCACAGTAAGTGGGTCCTGGAAATGCGTAAGGGCACACTGAGCAGCATTTCGGCACAGATCCCTACCGTAATATCCAAATTCTTCGACGAAAGCACTTGGAAAATTCCCGGTCCAACACAAAACTCCATGCATCCAGCGCCAGGGCAAAGGCATAACCGTGTAGACAGCCCTTTTACTGTTTCATCCAAAGTGCAGAGTTAAGTGTTCTGGGTCAATTTGGTTTTAAATAGCAGCTGGCTGTGTGCGCATAGATATGATGCTGCCGTTGAGTTTCAACTGAATTTGACACGTGCAGTGCTCTGGAACGGTATAAATGCTATCATCTTCGCCACATTTCGTTGGTGTGGAGCGCTACGCGCAGTCCATGTTGCATCATGAACTATCAGGTTTAAACATGCGCCTCTATTTTATACCACCCACGTAATCACATTACCTCGATCACTGACATTCTTTACTACTTGCTAGCGAGTGACCACCAGCACAAGTCTAGCACCTACCTAGATTACTACGGAGCATGCATCCTCATCCGTCGCTGCCTTACAGACAAGTGATTCTCACGGGGCAGATTTATGCCAGTCACACGCACTAGAAGATGTCCGCAAATAAAAAAATAATATTTTCCATTACTGGTGTTTTGTGTACGAGCAACAAACGGAGTCACTCTATATCGGCCTGAAAATCAGGTTGCTCCCTAGCTTGAGCGAAGTGGATGCTCACCTTTAATGTGAATTTGCAGAAATGGTCGAAATCTCCATTTTGGTAGATTTTCATCTTAATTTATGCGGCTTTGCATAGTTAGTAGAAAATTAAGTGTGCCCTGACATGGTGTTAAATTTTGTCTTTGAAATTACCATCAACAATTCCATGGCGCGAAACTTCAAAAACCCGACCAACGGTCATGAAGTTAAAACGATCTAGAAAAATGCCATGGGTTTAAGGAATCTGTGTTCAGACGTCAGGCAAAGTACGTTTATTGTCATTTTGAGTTATTATTATGAAAGAACATGATACATTAATGCATTTATTGGCACAAAAGGGCGAATCACTCATGTTTTGCCTGTCCTAAGACTGGTAGTTACTGATCAAATTCAGCCAAGTATTGACATTTATAAATTTAATCACGAATTTGGGTTTATGCTGCATTTCACAGACGTTTCCAGGGTGAAACAAACAAATCTGTGTGAGACTAAAGCCAATATTATGCTAGGGATAATTGTATTGTTACTAACAAGGAATTGCGTAATAATTTATTTATGAGGTGGAGACTACTTGGCAAGGAATTCCCCACATAGATATTCTGTTGATTACAAGTATCTTTCTTAAAAGTATTTAGCTAGCATTAGGCTGAAACTAACATTCTTGGTTGTCCAGGTATTTATATGAATGCAATCATTTGCTTATTTGGGTGTAATTGGGAAAAGATACGGACGCAAAGACAAAGGTATGCAAATATTCCAGCTCATCACATTATTCGAATTTCATTTAAATTCAAACATGTTCATGACATAATTTTGCAGATTTTTTCCTCGAGTTTCAAATTACATTTGAAATAAAAATGTTATCGCAGTCTTTTGTAGTTTTAACAGGATTGGACGCGAGTTTTCAGAATACCAAAAGACAAGTCTACGTACCTGAGTTGCATGGTCTCTCACAATAACAGTCTACGACGATGGCGGCTGATAAAGAACACAGTTTATGGCTCTGCGTTTTCTACAAAACCCAACAAGGAACAAGTGCTTCTGAAGCACGACAGGAATCAAGTTGCGATGTCCTTAGCTTCAAAGTTGCGTAACCGATAGTAATGACGTTTCAGAAGTAGTGGTTTGAATCCTAGTGATCAGTCTCGAAAGTGTGAAGATGCGGAATTGCAGGCTCTACTGGATAGAGACTTGACGCAAACGCAACAAAAGCTTGCAAACAATTCAGTTAGGAAAAGCGTGTACAGCGTTACAGACTCCTGGAAATTGGTCGTCAGACGGTGACTGCGCAACGCTAGAGCCGACAATTGAAGAAAGTGAGCAAAGAACTTGACCTACAAAGGCCATTTACTGTGCGAGGGTACAGACAGGTCGTGAATCTGCTGCTTGACAACGCTCGATCCCACGTTGCTTGCGCGAACTGGAAGACGCTTTGAATGACTTCCATTTGTGACCGCCGTCTAGGGAATGCTGACCACTCAGACGTCAGCAACAGCGGTAGCAACGGTAACAACAACGTGAGTCACAGCAACCAACTGACGTGGCGCAGCTGAACGCCACTCGAGGCAGTGTGTCTGTGCCCATACACGAGGATCCTGAGAATGTTTGGGCAGAGTGTCAGTAATGTGAGTGCACTTTTTCAAACGGTTCTTTGAGATTCGACCAACTCCTTAACATCGCGGTAGATCTCGACTCTCATTGGTCATCCCTGACTCACCAAGCACCCATTTTGCGCCCACTCTGTGTTGTGCTTAGATCTGCAACCACAAGCAATTCTTTTCAAATTGGAGCTATTTAGTGATGGCTACATTTATTTCACCACGGTTATCCATGTGCATGGAGAATGCCCGTTTCTCAATTAGTCGAGGAGTACCGTGGTTTGGGACATTCCAGTGTGCACATTTTGCCACTACGAGACGTGAATGTGGCATGGATAATGCTGTCTGCGAAACCAGTTCACTAGAAAACTGATGTCTATTGAACTTAACTAGCATTAGTCAGTAGTGCAACCACAAACAACTCTGTTAAAGTAGGAGCTTATTAGTGACTACTACCATTGTTTCATCACGGTTATCGATGTGCACTGAGAATGTCCGATTCTTAATTTATCGAGGATTACTGAAGTTTGGGATATTCCACAAACGTTTTCTGGATAGCTAGTATTAAGACGTAGTTTTCTACAACAATTAAATGTGAATGTTTTAGCAAACCATCTTACATAAGACAAAGAAATGCCTAATGCTGCATTCAAGGGATAAGTATAATTAGAACCAAATCCACAACCTTCCTTAACATCAAAACAATTCTTTAAATTACTTATTTACTTATAGTTAGGTAAGAGTGTAAAACAGAGGACTATTATTAATTGCGTAGGTTAATGTTTTACAGCCATGGTATTTGTTTTGGAGTTCTTTGCGTACCTAAAATCGCGTTTTCTGAATATGCATCCTCTATTACGACAATGTTTAATGGTGCGTTAAAACTAACTACTAGGCTCAATGCTCACATTGATTACTAATGCTAATCAACTTTTACAGAGTGTTTTTTTAATGCGAAAAGTAATACAACAGGCATATATAGTTGTGACAGATAAAAACTCTAAACTTCTAGATGACTCATGAGATCGAAATTTGTCAATATTTTAGATTTATCCACCAATTCAAAACGGTATAAAGCTTTAATATTATGCAACGCAGCCATTTTGGGGAGCAGAGACCCTTCCTAGTTCATTTGATTAATTTTTATTACTTCTTGTAGAATCTATTTTCTGTGTTTCAAATGCTTCTAACTAATCATTAGAACAAATGTCTAACAAAATGATAAGTAGCACTCGTTTCGATATTGCTTATCCAACGTTCCAAATGCTCTTTAACGTGGTCTTTGACAGATAATTGAAAGATGTTTTTAGGAAATTACTAATAGGATTTTTTCATGCTGATATTGGGGAAAATCGAGCTTGCCTGAATTAACTTAAAATGTTTAAATGCGATCTTTTTAGCATGCGTACTTAATTAATATTTGCGTTACCGACAAAGACTTTGTCAAAAACTATTTTACTTTGGTCGTACAGTTATGAGCATATTTTCTGATCGCACTAGAGCTAAGTTACATGGCTGAAATGTCCGCAAGCATTATTATCCATGCACGAGTGCAGTTAGCTACTGACGTGTAAACTTTATTTGCTTGATGGTCACATTCATGCACCCCGAAGGTGCCGAAAAATCCAGCCAATTGAATAATGCTGCAAAATAATCAACTTTTCGCTCCCCGCTTACATGCCTAGTATACAACAGCGCATAGTATAACTTTCATTTTTCTTTTTTTGTGAGGAAAGAATCTGTCGGTCCATATTACCCGGAAACAGAGCCTGAAAACTGAGAGATAGGCTCGAAATTATTTCAAAGACAAGGAAAACGTAAAGGGAAACATTCAAACTGTTTAATGTATCGGGAGTAGCAGGATACAACATCGTCAAATTACTCAACATACAACGAAGGTATGCGAAATTAAGGTCACTTAGTAAAAATCCCGAATAAGTCGAAAGCATGCTTGTGCCACACCAATTTTATATCTGCGCAGTAGCAAAGATATCACAAATTCGTACAGAGTTTGGGTTTTTTAAAAAGGGTACCTTATATTCCTACCAAGGTATGTAGCGAATTTCAGAGTACTGATCAAGTACTATCTGTTTGCATGTCATTAAAGGCAGTTATGGAGTTCAAAGGCTGGTTGTCTTTCTTTTTTTTTTGACACCAAACTATATTTTGCTAATTGTGCGGCCAGAATGGCTAAAGTTGAACAGAATTTCACATCGTGTGGGTGATATCTCCACACAACGCATGTCAAAACATAACAATTAACCCTTGACCTGATCGTAGGCAGACGCACAGAGTGTGATGCAATTTGTAGACTTACACACTGAAAATACCAAGCGACCCATTTTTGCCGTCTGAATTTGAATCAATGAGTGCTAAGTATTGCCGTCTGGTGTGTCATTAGCCCGGGTTACATCTCACGCGATAGCAGTTATGCAAAATGAACAATTTCACCTGGGTAGCAGTGCCGCTCTTGAGGTGCATGTGCATGTGTGTACTTTGTGCAACAAGAAATTATGCCAGACGTACAGTCGCAAGTGGGAGAAGAAAGTTTGGACAAATGGTGCTAGAAGTGGGTAAAGTAGATTCCAATTTCGAGACATAAACTAGAGACAATGCCGAATGTTTGAGTACAAACATGTGCGCGTCATCAATTTGGTAAAGCCAACACATGTGATTGTTACAGTCTTTAATCGTTCATGATAATTAGAAATATCTCTGATGGCCTGCAGCCAGCTACTTTTGTTGTTTACCGCTGACGAGCCTCGATGGTGCTTTTGGCACTTGGAACATCATGTTTTTCAGTCCTGTGTCGGTTTTCATAAAATCTTCAACTAATTGAAACATCACATGACCAAAAAACATGAGTTATTTAGATTAGTTAATTGGAAGACACTGGAATCCTGAGAAGATAATCTTGTCTGGGACAATGGATGGCGCCACAGCAGTGTTTATTCAAGTCTGCTTTCAACAGGCTCGTGTGATGGGATGCTTCGTGGAGTTTGTGGTCCGTCATACCCTGCGCGTGTGACTGCAAACTGGCGACAAGTGAAATGCATTGTGGCATAGACATCAAGGCTAAAACTGGCACGATTCAGGCTTGCCAACAGTGAGGTCAAGCAAGGTGCGCTGTCGGACGACGTATCTTAGTATTCCACCAAGGTCATCACAGCGCAAACACCATCTCCGCCAATCACGGCGTTCACACAAGGATTCAGGTCAGTATAAGTAGGGCGACTGACTGCAACCTTCATCAATGCAATGGCTTTACCTTACAGTGTCAAATGCCTAAAAATTGCTGTCCTCGTACTATGCACGACTGTGATGGTAATTCCAAATTTGGCGTGGTGACTGCTATTCGGACGTGTAGGTTGGTGGTGTCATATGCGGGAGTCTGGCGGCCTACATTTTGGCAGATTCCGCAATGACTGGTGCCAAGGTGTTAATAGGAGTATTTTCATTCGTGACTATAGTCGCCATGCTCGTCTTCACTGCCGGACTTTTGGGCCTGCTGGCAGCATGGTTCGAAAACGGACGAATGCTAAACACGGTATGCTGCTATGTCATTATATCTGACCTCGTCGTAGTTCGCTCTAGGTCTTCTTGTTCTCTGTGTCCTCGAATCAACTTGTGTCGTCCTGGCCTTTGTTTATCGTGAACAGGTAAGGTGATGATGGCGAGAGTGCTTAACAAGATGTGTAGTATGTGGACGTCGTCAGTGCGGCTTTTCAAGAAGGAATCCTTTTCGTCGAGAATTCCAACTCGAGTTCCTCGGTTAGATTTAGAGAAATCCTGAATTATCTACAAGACAACGTAAGAAGGACGTTTTGTAGAATAATGCCATTATTTGTAGCTTAATTGCTGTGGTGGAGTAGATCCAGACGATTGGAAAGTCATTCCTCAGTCCTGTTGTGAGGATAAATCCAAAAGATGCCGAATTACATTCAATCCGGTGAGTAAAAGCCTCTTCTCACTTCTGCCACATATCTGTCCTTATAAGGGTTCCAGTGTGCTTTGAATCACATCCAGGCACCAAGCCAGTTGACAAGCATGGTGATTATCGATTGCATGTTGGTTCCTCTATAGGGCTGTGGTCTGGTCCTTTTTCACCAAATCAACGACCACTACCTGGCTGCTGGCATCATGTCCCTTCTGACCTGCGCGTGCCAACTTGGAGCTGTTGTTTGTGCCTCTCTTTTGTCAGAAATGGTTGCCTCGAAGGTCAAATCTTAGGTAACACCACTATTGCCTTCAGATTCGACGTTCAGTCCTTTGGAATTGGCATCTTTTAAAATTTTTTCTAAACCCGTAAACGATCAGTTAGGTGTTATTTTGATTTGTGCGGAGGCCTCTCAAATAGAAGTTAACCGCTGTGATGATAACAAAATACGCTTTTGCACAAAAACCTCTTTGCTCTTCTACTAATTCACCATTTTTCGTAAAATTTGAAATGACCAAAGACAATAGACTTCTACAAACGGTCACGTGGATGAAATAGTGAGCATTCGCTAATTGGATTATCACTGAACCACTCAGATACCGCTCACGATATTTGAATTATTTAAACTATTTGCTCAACAATCGATTGCTGATGCAAGTGAATGGTTACGTATTTTATGGAACGTCAAACATTACCTGCCTACCTCTACGCTAATGAAATTCGTCCTAGGTAAACTCGCACCCAGAAACAAATATGCGTGAGTCTTAAACTCTGTTCAAAGTAAAACGATAGGATTTCCTTGAATGTGCGTCTCCAAGGCCTTCCAATTAGAAAATTGAAATGTACTTGATCAAGGCAGTGGATCTCAAAACCTACATCTACCTATGGATTGTTGGTACTAAAAGGTTCAATGGAAGTCCTGTCCTGGATTGGAGAAGCTGAATTTAAAGATATCATTTCGATCGATCTTCAGAGTGCCACGATAACTATTTTGGTATCGTCCATTGAATGGACTGCCTTGTATGATTTTCAAATAAGGAATCGGTTATTACTGTTTTCAGGCACACTTGCAATGGCACTTCATCTAGTCGCCTCGATGTGTTAAAAATGCTCAGAGGTTATCTAAACTACGAGAAACGAGTCAAAATGCAGCACTTATTACTAGCAAGAAATAACTCACCCATTTGCATGGATGTCCTCTACTTTTGATTATTTTCCAATAATCTTGATGTTGGACTAAAATTCAGCAGCTAACATTTGAGGAAAACATAATTTTCCATCAAAACATTGATATTTTCCTTGTTTTTTTTGTTGACTGAAAATTCACGGCATTTACCAAAGACGGTGTGAGGTGGTAACCGGATTTGAACTAATTCACATAGAAAAGATAAATACTTGCTACGTAAACAGGTTACTCAAGCAAATTATGCAACAACGTTATGCAGATGTCGATCCACACTCAGTGTTTTAGCATATGAATGATCGAATTCAAGAAGCGCTACGTTGGGTGAGCAGTGAATACACTTCTTACTTACAGGTTCAAAACAGCGCAAAGTGCGAACAATAAGTGAACATTCAAACGTGGCCCTGTTATTCAAATATCCATTTCAAAATCCCGCCGAACATAACATTTTTGAAGCATTAAAACAAGGCCAAGTAATAGGGGCATTTTGACATTGATATTTTGGTGCCATGCAAAAGGATAGAATCGAAAAACCACTGGGTAAATTTGCGGGCAAGGAGAACGGCACTGGTATTTTTGACAAGAAAGTGCCCAACCACTGTAGAATACCCGAGCCCTGATAGGAAGAAGACTGGTACAACAGAACAGGCTTTATCGACCAATCACGAGACAGAACCATTTGTCAGGTGCTGTTCATCAGAGCCATTCAAGCGGTCTGCGTCGCTGTTTCCCATACGTGTCTGCCTCTGGTTGGCTGCATATCTTTCTCACATGCCATTCGAAGGCAAGGGGACAAATAATTGGGTAAAACCCGCTAAATGGCCAACATGTATGCGCCCTTGTATGTCGCTACACCGTCCCTCAAAAATATCCTATGAAATCGAGGTTGTTGTAAGTCTTACCTTAAGGATGATTGTATTGCATGAAGTCGTTAGTAATTTGGTTGCTTTCGAATAATCTGGTAACATTCCACATGCCTGGATCAAAAATGATCAAATTACTCCTATTTGAGTAGCCATAAAGAGTATAAAACTGGAAAAAAGCGGATTTTTAGCAATAATTGGAAAATCAATGTTCCACTACTTTCCTACGCACTCGTATTAACGATCCAGGCATTGTCAAGACATTTTAGCTTAGGAGGTATAATTGTGTTCAGGTCCAATTCGAGATAACAAAACCACCGCTTTCCATTATACAGCATTTCTCATGAAGTCTGGAAGCAGACTATGCGCTAGGCATCTTCCTACCAAATTACAATCAAATTTCACACAAAAAACCAGACGGAAGTTTTCGAATTGAAATGCTGGAAGTCAGTTTTCGCTATACTGTGCCTTGTCAAATTCGCCTGCCCTATCTTTTCAGGTAACTGTCGAAACAGATGCGGCTCTAGTGAACCGTCACGGAATGAGCGCGAGGAAGCCTTTTCACGAGTTGATCGAATGTCATCGATTGTCGATGACAGTTGACGGTCGATATTCACTAATGCACCCCGACATGATTGGTCTATTGTCCATCCGTCTTATCTCGCTCCTCGGCACTTTACGGTCTGTTAACCAGCAGGGTTGTAAGGTAGTGCTAACGAAGACGCAAACCTGTTAAATCATCTTTGTTGGAATTATTTACCAGGGCTGTAAATGAGCTTAACTCTTTTGTTGAACTTAAGCATGCAATTTTGCTCTCATGGGAGAAGAAAGCACTCTTAAACCACTGTCACTTTTGTCAGTTTTAAAGCTCACGAGAAGTATAAAAC
>UXSR01001202.1:0-10230 GCA_900604375.1 Mesocestoides corti | reverse complement strand
GACTACATTCCAAACTCGACCTCTTCTGAACAAAAACTTATGGTTTCAGTTCCGGCATTTTAGAAGACAATGCTTGTTCATTATAGAGGTCAACCATTACACTCACAACCTACGTCTCATTGACACAAAGATTGGACAACCAAAAAATTGTCTTTCGCGCAACTTATTCCCACCAAACTCCTCTAGAACCGGCTACATCTCCCCACTTAAATTAAACAAACAAAACCGAAACAGCCCAGCAACCGGTCAACGGCTAAATACACAGCAATACCGTGGCCTCAAATTGCGTTCATCCACAAACCAACATTCAGCATCGAAACACCGCGTGTCCACGTAAATCACTGAAATGTTACGGCCAGTCTAGTTCTAAACAGATTATTCCAGGAACCGACAAATGGATCACCAGCAATGACCACTACCGTTAATTATGTTTCATGCGAATACATAGTGATATAGCCACTGGAACTATCTAACAGCAAGTTTTATTTCTACGTGCATCAAGAACACAGCACACGTGTAATGGAAGTCAAACACAAAATGGCATACCCCTGGGGCCTCCATGTCCTCTGGCTCCACGTCCTCTTTGACTACAAAAAAAAACAAAACTTATTACCTAAATCAAAGTACTCGAGCCCACGCTCGCCTTTGGGCTTAACACAACGTACACATTATTATACACTGGGTCACCAGGAGCATTCAATTTATAACACATTAATCGTACAGCTCCAAAATCCAAATACCGGTGCTTGTCAATTACAGGTTGAGCTAATCAAAATCTTTCCAACAAGTTCTTTTCAAATTATCATCTAATACAGAAAACTGTCTACTTTTATTCAAAACAGTGAATTATGACACATACACCCACAAACAGCCTACACAAAACTCAAGCGTCCACCATCTTGACACACGGCCATGTGCACCACAACCGAAAGTTTTATAAACCGACTCGTTTAACACTTTTCTCATGACACCTCATGAAACCACTGACTCAGGAGCTAAACGGACACCTTAGATCGCATCATGCAAATAACATGGAACAACCAACTCTATCAAAACCACTAACCAAAAAAATGCAGTAGCTAAAAGCAACTTACTGTTCAGACATTTTGCAAGGGGGAAACTGGTTTTATTGTATCACGATCTAAAATTTGGTCAAGAATCAGAGAATACAAAGACTCTAGAAATACACACTCTGAGTTAGCCTTTCACTAAGAGCGTGCATACTACGAAGCAGGCATTTATCGAAACTACATGCCGACTTTACATCAAATGTGAAATGATGGATGAAATTAATGTTGTTGTGGGTGCGGGCAGAAGATAAGGGTTGAGTTCAGAGTGGATAGCAAGCATACAACAAGCAACGTAGGATAAGTGGAATAGCTGAAGCTGCAGGGAAGTCGCTTCTAAAAATTCCACTACTAACGTCAACAACCACGAACTCACCAACTCAGCAAGCTAACTCGTAGGCTAATGTAGCGATTTATAAAGGGCGCAGACACATTGGACCATATTGGCCTCAGCCAATCCTCTGCTTCTTTGCTTTCCAGTGGCATGCGAGGAAGTTATGCAGCCAACCAGAGACAGTCACGTCTAAGAAGTAGTATATTGTGAGCGGCGTAGCCAGAGTGGTTACGCGGATGGACGGCGCCTGGCTTATGGTCATGGCTTGTTATTGGTCAGTAAAGCCTGTTTAATTTTCCAGTCTCTTTCATAGTAGGGTTAGAGAATTCTACACTAATGAGAATCCTCAAGGTCGATGAAAGTGTAAGGAGGCATGGTGCTAGTTGTTTTTAACAAGCTTTTACATCATCAATTTAACGTTACTTCGTTTAAATTACTTGAAAATAGAATCGGACGCCATATGTTCCTGACAGCAATATTTTCGGGATGCAGAGAATGGGCGTGTCTCACCCTTTACTATCTTTGTTGGAAATCAGGTAGATGTGTGAAACTTTTTAATATTAATAATATAATCTTAGGTCATGGCATTAAATCACTTGACTATACGGATGCCAGTATCTAATATTGGACTGTCCTTGGTACGGACAGTTTAGCGTTGATAAATTACCATCTATTTTTTCCCAGCGTTTAATTGAGGTCGTGAATCAGAGGCTCGATAATTAGCACTGCAATTGTAGATATGTCGATTTAAGTCCATATTTTTGTGCACTATTTTAAGGTTATTACGCCTTTTTTAGATGTCAATATATAAGATAGGATAAACCACGTGTTTCCAGACGCCACCCTGCTTCACACCCAAATAGAGATTGCTAATTTATTTGGCATGCACAATCTGAGAATACAAATTGAATATCATTATATTTCATACAAGACTAAGATAAACTTTACTTATACCTCTGGATTTCACTTTGATCTCTGACCAAGTATTAAAAGGTATTAATTATTTTGTAAACGGATGCTAGGATCTACGAATCCACTTCGCATATTGTTACGTTTGCCCGTAACAATAGAGAAGACCACTCAAATAACGGTACCAGATCCCTTGCTGAAAGCTAGAACCGACCTTCCCAGGCTAATACCAGAACAAGACCAGAGCTCGTGTAGAGAGCTGTATTCACGTCAGCCACGTGCGGTGTGCAGTCCGGAAGTCGAACAAATTCAAGTCAGGTTGACCTTGACTTGATAAAAAGTGTAGCAAAACAAATGTTAGTGAATAACTGTAAATAGCATCAGAAACCAATCTTGGGGAATCGTGGATCCCCAACACATATATGTTACTGAAGGATCGAAAGCGATAAAAACATTTACTACGAAAACAATAATTGCAGGAATGCTATATCAGGGAAATCTATAGTTGCACAGCATTGACCTCAAAATTTAATTACTACAAAGAGCTAAACCAGCATATGGTAGCGTGTTCAATGACTATTTATCGCTCTTCAAGATACCTAAAAATCATGGAAATGAAAATTTAAATGTGGGTACTTCACCACATATGAGCCACCAAGTTGAAAAACCAGGATACCCAGGTAAAATCATGGCGACTAGGGAGTCAGCCACAGGTTTACTCAATTTACACTAAACGATTCTGACGTACAGGCTGGGTTGCAGGTGCCTTAGTAGCGCTTGTTTAATTATAACAAATGTTTGAAGGATGCATATTGAATAGGTTCCAAATACTTACTGCAGCTATTTCATTGATTTTTTCACAAAACCGCTGAATCAATGGACCTTTTGTGGGCTGCTGCATGCGGTCTTGGACTACGCCGGGGCCAATTAATTAAATCTGGCCAGATTACTCTTCCTCGATACCCGCGATAAAGGAAAAAGACCTGAGAGAACGTGGACACAATCGCCTACTTTCGAGATCAACCACGTTGGTGTTTTTGTGTCGTGGATATTGTTTGCGCTTGTGTATTTATTCCTCAGATGTGTGAGTCGTTCATGCGCTAGCATCAAGACCTAGGTGTAAGGACATTCCCAGATAAATATTCGTGCGAATGAGGGGAAGTCGAAGATCCGCGCGGCCGGCGACATGCTGGCAAAAGGGGAACTCTGTGTCGGAGGATGGAGCAACCGGTTTAAGGAGTGTGAATAAGCACGATTAACAGTAGACTCGGTTTATTTCTACAGAGATTATTACGCACTTTGACAAGCTACACACTGAACTATTTCACAATGAAGCATGCTTTGTGACTGCAAAACTTAAACCAGATGTATTTCATTATGGGTGAGAATGATGAATTCTCTGAGGAAGAAGCCCCTGGGTGGTCTGTGCGCAGGACTTGTTACGCAGTGCACTGAGCATTGAGCATGGACAAAACCAAACGTGTCCTCTAAGTCTTAAATTTTGTCTTGCATAGTGATTTCAATTGATATTTCGTTTCTAGCTTCCGGCAACAAAGTAGGTCCGAAGCGGCTACCGTGGCTGTTTTAGTTTTTGTGGCGATGTGTTATGGAACTAAGGCATTGAAATAGTGGCAACTGTATTCATGAATGACTTGCAGTAAATGGTCTACCCGAATGTGGAGACGAAAGTAAGAACTGCTTGAGCAAAATAGAATGTGACGTCACTTAAAACAGTTTCTTTTCTTACAGGGCTCTGGTCTTGAACATGTCTCACAACTTTATATTTGTGTAGTTAAATTAGCCATTTACCGTGGAGTACCGATATTGCATAAGTTATATACAAAGTTATTCGTGGAAGTCTCTTCATTTTTTACACGAAGCTGTTATAAATGAGCACAGGCCTTCATTGTTGGTGCTCTGAGTGTATTCACGGAGGGTTCAATGATTTCACCTGTTGCGTGCTTGCATTCGCCACAATATTTTTTCGAGGAATTCAGACAAGTATCTGCATTATTAACACATTGTCAAGCCTTACATAAATGTGGTGCTTAGAGCACAGAGGTAGTAGCAACAATTGTTTATTCAGACTCAGATTTAGCCCTAATTTCTTTTTACTCCTATGGTCAATGCAACCCCAGCAAGCATAAGTAGCGCATTGGTCATGATGCTTGGTATTTGCCTGAGGCAGCATTGGGATGATGGTGCTTGAAGAAGACAGAATGCACGCGTCGTCCTCATGGTATGATCAAGAAGAGAGCAAGACAAAATGAAGTTCTTTAATAGAGTCTGGAATTAGCTACAATCTGGTCGATCGCACGGAGGAAGACAGGGTCTTTATATGTCCTTGTACTGATCGTCCTGTTCTCCCAGTGGTCCGTTCCGCCGCACTGTAATGGAGACGGAAAACTCGCTAGCGGAGTGGCTCTCAGTTTCCGCTTCGTAATTCAAAGCCCGTGTGACGCCAAGAGGCCGGAATTTGAGACCCCGGTCACATGCTGTCGCCACCATGCCGTGATGTTCACCAAAATGGTGACCATATGCTATTCCACTACACTGGCCCCCCCCAAAAAAAACCGAATCTGACCCCAGCTTCTACTCGACTATGAATGCAGCTATCTCAACCGCGTGATCTACCGGAGATGGTTCACAGTACATAAGGGACTCGTCACCAGCCTCCTCCATCGACAAAACATATGGGTTCGAGCTTACTAAAATGAGCAGTGAACTCTTGGCCTAAACTGTCGACGAGACTATCAACGAGGTGCACACGTTGCTTCACTAAGGACCTTGTCTACAATTTCTGGTCCTTCCCACGAATTTTGGAATTTTCTGTTTTCGCCCGCTGCATTCGTCGTAGCCATTCACACTAGGTCACCATCCTCGACAGGGGTACCATGCGCCCGTTTATCATAATAGTGCTTATGTCGCTAGTGAGCTAAGGCTAGCTGTGACCTGGCTTAGTCGAAAAATCAACGCAGTTGGCCTCGTACGTCAGCAACGTATTCGGAAGGTCCTGCGTAATCTGGCTCTCGAGGTGGAGGTGCCCCGCAACATCGCCCAGAAGCCGCAACTCATGTCCGAAGGTCATTACTGTTGGAGTTAGACCAGTGAAAGAGTGCACAGCAGACCTGTATGCTGCTGCCAATGCATCGTTCTACTAATTTAACGCATATTTATCGTGATGTAGTCTCAAAAGCATCTTAAGTGTTCTGTTTGTTTGTTCGACGCGTCCATTCCCTTGGGGGTGATATGCTGTACTACGACTTCTGCGAATGCCTAACAAATAGCACAACTCCAAAAGCAACGAGCTTTCAAATTGGCTACCTCTGTCCGTATCAATTTGGAAGGGCTGCCCACGATCAGCAACCCATCCTATCTCATTACTGTAGAATAGCCAAGCCATAGTATGAAGAAGACTGGTACAACATAACAGGCTTTATTGACCAATCACAAACCAAAACCACACGTCAGGCGCCGTCCATCCGAGTCCACCACGATGACTGTGCAGCCCATTATATATGGCTTCTCGAACATGTCTGTCTCTGGTTGGCTGCATATCGTCTTTGCATGCCATTGGAACGCAAGGAGACAGAGAATTGGCTGAGGCCAGGTGGTCCAATATGTCTGCGCTCTCATATCCGTCGCCTGTAGAATACCCGAGCCCTAGTAGGAAAAAGACCGGTACAACAGAACAGGCTTTATTGACCAATCAGAGGCCAGAGCCACGCGTCAGGCGCCTTCCATCCGAGTCCACCACGCTGGCCACGCCGCTCATTATATATTGCATCTCATCCATGTCCTTCTCTGGTTGGCTGCTTATCTTCCTCGCATGCCATTGGAACACAAAGAGACACAGGATTGGCTACGGCCAGGTGATCCAACATGTCTGCGCCCTAATCCGACGCCACTGTAGGTTTCGGCCCCATGGTATAGTGAGGAAGAGAATGAGACAAGATGATTTTTCTTTAATAAAGGATGAAACTCGCAACGCTGGTCTGAATCTGGTCAGTCCGTATAGGGAAAACAGGGGGTTTATATATCCTAGTTCGGTTCTTCCTGTTCTCCCATTGGTCCGTCCCACGTCGCTACAATGGAGACAGAAAACTCGTGAGCGGATTGGCTCTCAGCCTCCGGCGCGTAATTCAGTGCCCGCACGTCACCACGCAGCCGGAAGTCGCACCACCGGTCATGTGATGTCGCCTCCGCGCCGTGCTCACACCGTCACCAATATGGCTGCCGCCTGTCATTCCGCTACACCACACTGCCTCCCCCTTAGGAGTGAAGCTGTCCTCAGCTTCTGGCTTGGTTCACCGCACTGTTGTCGAGATCCAGTGTTGGTAAAATATCCAGTTCGACACTCCCCGCACCCCACATCTGGCAGGTTAGTAGCCCATGCGAATAGTTGATGAGGGACTTTGCTCTTGTAGACTTGCAGGAAGGACTCATCATCCATTGAAGGTCCATTCGCAGATGCAGTCCAGCTGGCTTTCACTGTCCAAGTCGTCGTCGCTGAATTGCCAAGCCTCTTCAGATGCAGTATTCCTAATCCCGGGCAATGGCTATGGATCCAGTTTATTGGACATCGGACGACCGCCATGACAACTCCAGCTGGCATTCAGGGGTCTTTGCCTGTGTTGACCATAGAAGAGAAAGGGCTGGGGTTCGATTTGCGTTATTCGAACGCATCCGCTGCCACCATTGTAGAATACCCGAGCCCTAGTAGGAAAAAGACCGGTAAAACAGAACAGGCTTTATTGACCAATCAGAAGCCAGATCCATGCGTCAGGCGCCTTCCATCCGAGTCCACCACGCTGGCCACGCCACTCATTATATACTGCATCTCATCCGTGTCCTTCTCTGGTTGGCTGCTTATCTTCCTCGCATGCCATTGGAACACAGAGAGACACAGGATTGGCTACGGCCAGGTGGTCCAACATGTCTGCGCCCTGATCTGACGCCACAAGCCACACTAGAAGAAAATTTGTTTTTGGTGTCTGACGTCATTACACAAAAGCAGAGTTTGTGGGTTGATGCGGATAAGGCAGTGCATCCATAATGGGTACCCGTGGCCATGGAAATTAGGGTTCAATCGGAATAACTAACTAATAAGACTGCAAATAGTTTCAACGAGTGGATTCTAATGTTGCAGAACACTGATTCCCTTTTTAGCAATGTGGTCTTAGTCGCCTCTTCATGCTTTGTCAATTGCACCTTAAATCAATAAAATCAAGAAAACTGTTTTCCATGTATTTAATGATGTGTGGATTTAAGTTTTGATTGGTTTACCCCTCTGCGAAATGTCACAAAATCGGTTCTAATTTAGGCGAATTTCTAAAAAGCACAATCAGTTTCTTAAGCATTTAAATTGAGTCATGTGGACACATTGGGATATTACACCAGTGGTTGAGGACAGTGAAGAGAATTGGCTTGAAAACTGCACCATGGCCGGCGATAAACGCTGATATGGCCAGACCGAAAGAAGAGTAGAAATACAGATGACGAGTCGATCAAAAACTTTTTTGATGCAGCAGTAGTGTGTGTGTACAGGGTGGCATGTCAATTTATATGGGATCGGCTACTACCGATCCCTGAACGAACACAGTTACGTGAAGGGCGTTCACGCAAATCAATTGAATAATGTTCGCTCACGACTGCTAACTGTGCTCGCCCACTACTCGCCACATGCTCATGCATGAGGACGGACAATGGTGCCAGCATTCAATTACGCATGACTTAATGCAGAGGAAGTTTACAGTACCATATAGCCTGATCACTACAAGGCATTTCAGTCAATGTTCACATAGCCCAAAACAGAGTTCTTTCCTTACACTTAAGTCAATGAACTTGGTCTCTATGATTACAAATCTGGTTGGCTTCAAGGAGGTCCGGTAAATCTACCGCAAATTTACCATGCTGAATTCGTCTGAGTTCACAAACGCCGTAACGTGTTTACTGAGTAGGGACCTATACGGGACGTTACTGTCAGGCCGTCCGTCAAAGGTAGCCACACCATCAGGGTTGATAATAAGCCTTGACATGCAACACAAGACAAGTGGTAGAAGGACTGTGATGTGGTCAAGACTAGCGCAAACGAAGGCGGAGGGGAAGGAGCGGAGGAAGGGAGCTGGCAGGAGAAGGGGGAGAGGATTGCCGCAGAGGTAGTCAGGCTTAATCCGCAGGCCCACTAGCGTGATTTCAGGAAAACAGGATAAAAAGGGGATATGAAGAACATGGGACAGGCCAGACTGAAGTGTACAGCAAGCATGTGAAAATGGATGCATTCTGGAGAACAGACTGATATTTCTCTTCAAGATGCAGTAAGGAGATACGTAGAAAGCGAACGAGAGTTATCTTAACATAGTTAAGTGTTCTATATTGTGGGAAGTAGACTTCCAGGCAAAAACAGAGCCAGCATCAAACCCCGTACTAGACAAGTAAATTGGGCACACTTTGTGTTCATAAGTGCAAAACGAGCATTAGTGTTCTTTATGTGTTTGATTTGAGCAGAAGCACCAATTTTCGAAAATGATTTAAATAACAACTATGTTTAGATTTTTGGTGGCAATTTCCTCAGTGATACACTGCTGCTGATGATCATGTTACTAATTCTATAAATCGATGTGTTGAATGCATTACAATAAAAGTTGTGGCAGTCCCTCGATGCGGTTTTGGGAACCACACCGGGACCGACGATCTGCGTCGAGAAGGTCCGTCCGAAGAAAGCGAAGGAATGCAGGTAGTGAGCAGCCCAACTCATATATTGGTGCGTGGTGGTGTGTGTGTCGGTGGACAAAATAACAAGGGCGCTTTTAGCTTCGCTAAGCATCGGTCCTTGAATGAACAGAGTTACGTGACGTGCATTCACGTAAACTAATTGAATCATATTAGCTCACGCTTGCCAATTGCTTTTGGTCACGATTGCTAACTGTGCTTCTTTGCTACTACACACACAAAATTTTTGATTTCTTCTAGCTCATATGCTCTTGTGCGCTTTGATCGCGATTCCTTTGGACAAAGATTTACGTAATTGCGTTGCTTAAGCTTTCGTGCACTTATCCACGCATAAATTTCAACTAAATCGATGCGTGAGTAACATTAATGACCCGTAGATTAATTGCGTCAAAGCTTAGTTGTCTTATTCCAGCTCAATTTCGCTGACTAGCGGTGATTATGCAAAACACCGGTTGCTGAACCAAGACAATGCATTGAAACCAGACGGTAATTTGACTGCCATGACACTTTTCTTGATTGGATACCGTGGGGTAAAGAATAATTTAGTCATTTAAAAGCGGGTCATACGTTTTGCAAAATCAAATCCACTCACCTCCTTTACAACAACTTAGGCCACGGAAGTTGGCTCTTAACAACAGGTTGATTTTGACTGGTAGACTTAACATTTGTGGTGAGCGTGAATGTTTAAAATTATCTTTAGAGAAGCACACAGCCTTACCAGTGCCACTAATTTGTTTAGCTGATTAGGTTGGACGAGTAATGCCCAAGTATTTTTACAAAATTCATTGAATTACAGAAGTGTAGGTTTTACAAGAACTCATCTTAAATCATCTCGATACCCTTGTAAAGCGACTTACGTACTCTAATAACATGTATTTTTTGGTCACTAATATGGAAATACGCATAGGACCACGAAGTAATCTGCCTTGCAAAGGTCACCAAAAGTTGCCTTCGGCCCCGGTCTGAACAATACACACCATTCCTCCGGCACTCATTGTCACTTGCGCAAAAATTCCCCAAAAGCGGCTCAACTACTCCGTAAGGGAATCGATGCGGGATTTCGAAAAAAGCGTCTTCGTGACTTTTATTCAGCGGTAAAAAAATAAGAATAATCAGGTAACAAAATTCAGCCATGGTTACCCAAAGCGCAATCACTGGAGCACAGGTACACCACAAAGCAGAACAACA
>UXSR01001201.1:0-10235 GCA_900604375.1 Mesocestoides corti | reverse complement strand
TATCTGACACGCTTATTTGATCGATTGCAATAACCCGTGCTTGTCACAGCTGATGTAAACGTCTAAACTGTACGCCAATATACTAGCTTATCCACCTCAATTAATTCAGGTTGTCAGGGCATTCGGAGTGCATTCCGAGGGAAAATTAACTAGGCTTATCATACACCACTGAGGTTACAGAACCCGCTTCCGTCCATGAGTTGAAGCAACTTGCTCAGTGGGCATTTGGTTCATTTTTATTTCATAAATTAATAACCACAGCTAATAGATGAGTATCTGCCTCCTCAATTGCGAGTTGATGACAGCTAAGGCGGAGCTGGTGAGGCCATATCCTTGCACACGTACGCACGCATGCACAGGTGCCCTGGCACTCGCCCGCATCCAATTGGTTGATTATGGACAATGAGCGACCTCCACGCACCATGTGCGACCGTTTGGCTCCACACACATTCAGTAAGGGGTATTTAAGTTGAATCGTGTCCGTCGGTCAGAGACTTGTGAATTAGATTGACTGATGGAGCCGTTTCTGGGGTCGTGGAAGTTGGAAACGAGCGAGAATTTCGACGACGTGATGAAAGAACTCGGAGTGAGCTTGATCACACGCAAAATCGCCCAAAACATAAGTCCAATCCTCATTGTCTCCAGTCTTGGAGATGGACAGTACAAAATGAGGTCGGAAAGCGCCTTCAAGAACACAGAGTTTGAATTTATGTTGGGTGAGGAGTTCGAGGAGGAAACTCCAGACGGCCGGATTGTCAGATCCACCATCACGATTGACGGCAACACTTTGAAACAGGTTCAGGTTGGGAATAAAACCACTTACATCGATCGTGTCGTTGAGGGCAACAAACTAAAAGCGGTAAGTCCTCGCCATCCGATTTTCCATCATCACGCCTGCCTTGTTGTGTTTGCAAACTCCTGACTTTGTTTCCGTACAGGTCATTCAGGTAGGTGGAGCCGTGAGCACGCGAATCTACGAAAAGATCTAAAATGCGAGGCGTTTGACGTGGACACACATCTCTTCAATCAACAATCACTCTGATTTGCAGTCCTACCACAAGAACATACATAAATGCGCATGTGCATTTTGCAACCTGATTTCTATTTTTGTCTATGGGTTTGCGTGGAAACAGTAGCCTTGCATCGCCGCCGCCGCCGCCACCTCACCAACGGCTCTTAAGGGAGTCGGGTTGGTTTGTGATTAACTAGCACGAAGGGGCTTTTTGTTGGATGTGCCCACGGCGCTCTCGTGATTGTCGGACGACTGCGTAAGTGAGCGCGTACTCAACGTGCGTGTGTTGACCACGGGAGCGTTGGAGGCGAACAAGCATTTTTAACTCATGTTTTCGTGACTTAATGTTACGATCTCCAGATTGTGTGGTTGGCGTTGCACTCACAAGTTGGTAACTAGTTACTGATGGTAGAACCTATTCATTAAAACTTGGGCTATTCATTTAAAAGTCTAGGTAGTTGGGAGCCTGCTGTGGTAAGCTGAGCTGGAGCGAATTCAGTGAAATGATGAGCCACGCGAATTAGCAAATTATATCTGTCAATACAAATTTAAGTGTTAAACACTGATTAAACTCATGTTCAGCTCGCACATGAATAGACCAACTGCAGGACAGGTAGTTGCTCTGTCAAATATTCCTTCCAAGTTGAGCATACTCGTGCAGGAATTTGAAATTTGACCTCTGTGTGTGTGTTTGTGGTTGTGTGAAAAATCATGAAGCCATTAGACCGTTGTAGGCAGATGTGACTCCTGCGAGTCGAATATGTCGCGAAAATTGGTGGCAGGCATCAATGAACACGCATTCAATCAGTCATCCTGAGTACTCTTCGCGTTACGATGTTCGTTTAGAGATCGATGTTTAGCAATGTCACCTTATCCTGTACAAACTGACGACTTATTACCCTGCACAAACACGCTATTAATGTAGCGGTAAATGGGCTACTGTACGGCCTCTACTCTATCTTGGGGGAGTCTTAACAAAATCGAAGTTGCTTTTCATTGAAACTCAACTAGTCCACACACAAAACGATTTCCGTGGCTGACTTCAGGATCGAATAAACTCTACACACAAACAAATCAAAGTCGAAAATAAAAGCAATTCTTGTAAACGGTTGGCTTCCAACAAACCCACATTGGCGACAATCCACCGGTGCAACTATTAGCCAATTACTAAAGGCTCTGCGTTGCTTGACGAAATCAGCCCAAGTGTCGGACAGAACGTTTGAGAAGTTGGACAAGACCATCTCCGAATGGGACTTGGTTTCAAACGAAATCGAGTGTAGCGTGCAATGCCCGGCTTATATATCAATAGCCAAGCGAACTAAGTCGCAACCGTTAATGGGCAGTTAGTGTTTGAGTGGTGGGAATTTTTACTGATGTTTTAATCAACGGCGGTGGGATGACAAATGAGAAATGAAGAATTAGATAGATTAATGGTGCAGATGTGGATAGGAGGGCGGCACATTGCAAGGCGTGCTTGATGTTCTGAAACGAACCCAAATTAGTACATGTGTGTGAACTAATCGCGTGTCGAAAAATCCGTGGTTTACTGAATTTTGAATTTCGGTATCTACGTGTGACATTTAAACAGCTCCATATTTGTCTTATCTTTTATGAAAACCCACACACACACGCACTGACATTGAAAGCCAACTGCCAACCCCGTACTTAACTCCCTATGCGTCCTTTAAGAGCGCAAGCAACTTGCACTGGAAGCTAAACACTGCCGACACCCGTCGGGCAACAGGTCCACTCCTGCTTTATTGACAATCCTGTTAACACTCGCGTACACCTTGTGAATTACAAGGTAATAAATCTCATCATTGCGCTTCAGATGTCAATTAAACTGCCATTACGGGCGATTAGAGGAGTACTATCTCTCGTTAAATTGACTCATTGCTGGCGTTCTTTTATTAATCCAATCAACGAGGTATGATGCCGAATTTTTGCATTAACCTCTAACTATAATTAAATTAAATTTTTCCATCAATATATGTTTGACACCAGCCTGATCAATCATGATCTGAACATTTAGGCATTAACATGCATGTGGCAGTTTTGTTGCCAAGATACTCGTTCTTCTGCTTTGCTCATTCGTCTCAGCCGGATCATCGAGCATTGGCGACGACCAATAGCCTACCTTAACCATACTTGCTGTCAACATTCCAGATATTCTACCGGCTACAACTGGTCTCGTAGGTTCATCTACGATAAATCTGCTGATTCGATGTTGAAAGAGAGTACTTGCATTACATACATTAAGGAACAAACCTGCAGTGAATTGTTCTAATTGAATTACATCATTTTGTCGACAATGAGGATTTTTACATGCCTTTGTCTCCGTACACTCACAGTCCATGTGTTCAAACGCCCACACCACAGTAACTGAGTAATAGTTAGTGTTGGAGCCCGATCTGAAACTATGTAATCAGTGAATATGTGGGAAGGTCAAAGATGAAGGAGGCCTAACTGTTCATCACATCGAGTAGTCTGACTCTGCATCTGTAGCTGGTCACGGGTATCACATGGAGGATTAGAGGGGCTTGTTAAAACATACATGGGTATAGTTAAAAATCAAAATTGGGGTTCAGTCTGATGGAAAAAGGGTTAGAGCACACTGAGCGACAGGTGACCTTACGGGTGAGTAAACATGCGAAGCGGTTGTGATGTCGGTTACGATCCGTTACAAACCCTCCTGTATGGATCACTCCACACACCTAACACGCACAATGATACGCGAACAAACTCTTTTGAGTCACCTGATTAAGGGTAGTGTCTTCGTCGCCTCTCGCAATCCTGGCCACATCAGAGGTATAAACTGCAGCGCCACACCATACCAAATTGATTTGACAGGCTTACTAGTTCGTTTACAATAACCCCTGTCTGCCGTAGTTGATGAAAACGTCCAAACTTCACGCCAATATCCTCGCTTATCCACCTCAATCAATCCACGTTGTCAGGGCATTCGAAGTGCATTCCGAAGGACAATTAACTAGGTTAATCAGTCACCACTGAGGTACCAGAACCCGATTTCGACCATGAACTAAATTGCTCAGTAAGCATTTGTTTCATTTTCATTTCATAAATTAATAACCACAGCTAATAGATGAGTATCTGCCTCCTTAATTGCGGGTTGATCACAGCTAACCAGAAGCTGGCAAGGTCGTAGCTATGCGCACGTACGCACGCATGCACAGGTGTCATGGCGATTGCCCCTATCCGATTGGTTGATTATAGCTAATTAGCGACCTCCACGAACCATGTGCGAGCGCTTGGCTCCACACACATCCAGTGAGAGGTATTTAAGAAGAATCGAGTCCGAGGCTCAGTGATTTGTGAAGTTGATTGACAGATAGAGCCGTTTCTGGGGTCGTGGAAGTTGGAAACGAGCAAGAATTTCGACGAGTTGATGCGAGAACTCGGAGTGGGCTTGGTCACACGCAGAATTCTCGCAAGCATAAATCCTACCCTCATTGTCTCCAGTCTCGGTGGCGGAAAGTACAAGATGCGGTCGGAAAGCGCCTTCAAGACCACCGAGTTTGAATTTAAGTTGGGTGAGGAGTTCGAGGAGGAAACTCTAGACGGCCGGATTGTCAGGTCCACCATCACGATTGACGGCAACACTTTAAAACAGGTTCAGGTTGCGAATAATACCACTTACATCGATCGTGTTGTTGAAGGAAACAAACTAAAAACGGTAAGTCGCCCATATCCGATTTTTTATCATCACGCCTGCCTTGTCGTGTTTGCAAACACTTGGCTTTGTTTCCGTGCAGATTTTTACAGTAAATGGAGTCGTGAGCACGCGAATCCACGTGAAGATCTGAAATACGAGGCGTTTATCGTGGACACACATCTCTTCAATCAACAATCACTCTGATTTGCATTCCTACCACAAGAACATACATAAATGCGCATGTGCATTTTGCAACCTGATTTCTATTCTTGTCTATGGGTTTGCGTGGAAACAGTAGCCTTGCATCGCCGCCGCCGCCGCCACCTCACCAACGGCTCTTAAGGGATTCGGGTTGGTTTGGGCTTAACTAGCACGAAGGGGCTTTTTGTTGGATGTGCTCACGGCGCTCTCGCGATTGTCGGACGACTGCGTGAGTGAGCGTGAACACAACGTGCGTGGGTTGATTATGGCCTATTCAATTAAAAGACCAGGTATTTGGCAATCTGCTGTAATAAGCAGAGCTATAGTGAATTAACTGAGATGATGAGTTACTTGAATCGGCAAATTATATCTGTCAATGCAAATTTAAGTCTTAAACACTGATTAAACTCATGTTCAGCTCGCACAGGGCAGTTAGTGGCTCTGTCAAATATTCCTTCCAAGTTGAGCATACTAGTGCAGGAATTTGAAATTTGCCCTCTGTGTGTGCGAACATTGGTGGCAGGCGTGAACAAACACGCCTTCTATCGGTCATTCTGAGTACTCTTCACGGTGCGATGTTCGTTTCGAGATTGATGTTAAGCAATGTCACAATTTCCTGCACAAACCGACGACTTATTACCCTGTGCAAACACGCTATTAATGTGGTAGTAAATGGGCTCCAATACGGCCTCCACTCTATCTTGGGGGAGTTTTAACAAAATTAATGCTGCTTCCTTGCAACTCAACCAGTCCACACACCAAACGATTCTCGTAACTTATTTCAGGATCAAATCAACTCATCCGTCAAACAAATCACAGATGAAACAAAAGGCGATTCTGCTAAACGGTTGGATTTCGCCTAAAGTACATTTGTAACAATCCACCGGTGCAACTATTAGCCAATGACTAAAGGTTCTGCGTTGATTGCAGAAATCAGACAATGTGTGGACAGAACGTCTGAGAAAGTAAAGAAACCATCTCCGAATGGTCCATGGTTTCAGACGAAATCGAAATATAATGCCCGACTTAATTTCCAATAACTCGAGTCACTGAGTCGCAGCTGTGGATTGGTAGTAAGCGTGCGAATGGTATCAAGGTTTACTGGTGTTTTAAACAAATGCGGCCGCATGACAGGTAAGAAATAATGCATTGGATAGATTAATAGCGCAGATGTGAATGGGAGGGCGGTACGTTGCGTGGTTGATGTTCTGAAACGAACCCAATTAGCTACATGTGGTTAAAGTGCAACGTGAAAAACAAACAACGATTCTAACGCAAACACGATGTGGACTTGGTATTGAACTACTGATCCAGCTCCAGTCTGACGCCTTGAACCCGGATCAAATTAGTTGGTGACGTTTGGTGTAGTACCCGCAGAGATGCGAGGCGTTGCAGTCACGGTGAAGTGAGGTCGTGTAAGCATATGTCGTTAAATTCTGCTTATTCAACCCTTAAATGCGGTCGCTCCACCTCCTACACAGGGTTCCCCTTGTCGCAGCATGTCGCAAGCCGCTCGATTCCTCAACTCATCCTTCAATAGCTCGAATATTTATCTTCGAGTGTCCCCACACATTGGTCTCGATGTCAGCGTATGTATGACTCGCACATTCGAGCTGTAAATGCACACGTGCAAACACCACACACGACACAACGACACCAACGTGGTTGACATCTGAAGTAAACGATTGTGTCCCGTCCTCTCCAGTTTTTTCCCTCATCTCGGGCATCAGACAAGCCACTGTGTCATTTATTTTTTACCTATGTCTAATAAGTTTGGATGCATTTTGACGAATCTGGCATAGTGGCATGGTCTGCTGTAGCATAGCGACAAGTGTGTACGACTGATTCGGTGTTGATGAATACAACAATTAATTTTGCAGAAGCACGCAATCCCGTTTCAGCACAATTACGCGAACAATTCAGGCTGGCTTTAAATGATTACATTTTAAGAAATACCTTAAAATATCTAAGAAGAATCTTTTTATTTATTGTATTCAGAATTGGGATCAAACGGCACGAGTGCATTTTTACCATAATAAATTCCAATTGCACATAGTTGGACTCGTTCTGATAAGACAAATGTATTAGCATACAGTATCAACATGTAACATCACGATGGTGCCAAAATGAGACGCTCTACATGATGCGGAAACCATCTTTTCACGGTAGCTGCCGAACTGGTTTCTCGACCTCAAAAATACTGGATTCGAATTTGTCTTACAGAGGGTTCGATGAAGCCAAGAATTTTCTTCAACTGAAAGCTGCTCAGGTACTCGACAACGTGCATGCACACTCACATATGGTGCCATCACTTCTACGTGTGCTCACATCGTGCGTACTTCCTATCAATTAATCACATGAAGAGCATTCCTCTTGGCCTCAATTCGGGATTTCCTACAATGCAACATATGCTATTCAGACTTGTAATCGGCTTCTCTTCTTTCGCATTTCCTCACAGTTTCGCATCTATTTACCTTACTCCTAAGCCCTTACTTCTAAATCTGTTTACTGCAGTCGGTAAAATGCTGGTTTATTCAAATAAGCATTAATGTGTCGGCTGATCACGAGTCGACCACGAAGTTATGTGGCTGTCCCTGACGAACAGTCACGATCATGCCTCGGCAGACACACCACCACCAGTGAATGCTATCAGCTTTTGCAGTCTGCAACAGGTCTCCGCATAAATTCAATTGCCTGAAAATGCCCTTCAATCTCCAACAGGCACTGTATGTATGCAGATAGTCCAAAGATGTCCTATCAAATTCACGTGGTATATATGAACTGTGCAGTCGGCATCTTCGCCTTCATTCCGCAGATTGCAATTTCACTTATTTTTTGCCCTATGTGTCGATAGGTAAAGGCTGTGGAATATATGTGAGTGCAGTTCAACAGTCAACAGGTAGGCTATTTTAACTACTAACACCAACTGCAAAGCACTTGTGTGACAGTTTGCTGCTTGGTGAATTCGTCCACAGTGCAACAATAAAACTTGCCCCTAAATGCGTTGCCACCCTCACAGAAAAAGCCACGTTTGCCACACCCATATTACTGTATTCCAATGCTGCATGTACAACGCAAGACCAAATCCGCTTGATCGGCACATGCGGGCTCCTTACTTTCTCCTGTATTCTCGATGGCAGATTATGTCGTCCACTTTGGCGGTCTACAATGGTGCGGAAATGACGATGAGTTGATTGGTAATGGCGAAATAGCACGCACGACTGAGCACAAGCTAATGCCATCTTACCACGCTCAAGGTGTCTCCATCGACCACTCTCTCCACCTCGAATATCTTCTCGCCAACCTGCACATGTTTCATTGTGTTGCCGTTCACCGTGACTGTTGACCTGACGTGGCGACCGTCTGGAGTCACCTCGTCACACTCCTCGTTCAACTTGAATTGGAACTTGCCCTTACTGTGGATGCTGTCCACCTTCATTTCGTACAATCCATCACCTAAGTCGGTGATTACGAAGTCGGGTTTCAGGGTGTTGCCCAACTTCGCCATGACGGCATTCACTCCCAATTGATGCATGATTTTGTCGAAGCCGTCGGTCTTCTTCAATTCCCACCTTCCCACGAACTGCTCCATGATGTGCTTGCTTCAACGACTTCACAGGCTGGTGCGAACACCAACTCCCGTTGCTTATATATATGGGTGTGTGTGTGTGTGTCACTCTGTGTGTGTGTGTGTGCAGAGGCTACGTTTGAACGAGGCCCTCTTGTCTCGAGAGCATTGTGCACCGAGCGTTTGAACCAATCAGCGTGCTTCATCGATGCATGAAGTGGCAAGTTGACACGCATTCTACTCAAGCTGAACCGTGTAGCATGTGGGATCGCCTGACTCGATGTACTTTCCCTCTGCCGATAAATCACCACCACTGCTATATTGCCGACCGCACTTGGTCTAGATCTGTTGAGATACATTTGAGCATATTAGTCCTGTCTCATAGAAACACATTTCGTTAAATGAAATTAACTCACTGTTTCACAGTCAGACCAATTATAGGTTAAACTACATCGGGTCGTTGTCCAAATTCGCGGGTACTCAAAATCTGGTCACGTTCTTATTGTCAAATAGGTACCTCCACCTTACGCTCTACACTGTTAATAGATCATCTGATCATACTGATTTTGGCCATACCACATCGCAATATTGTCTCGACAATTAAAGCGATATTTTTCATGTGGGGTTCGATAGAGCGGTTTTTTGCCAATATCAATCACTAAATCTCACGACAAATCGTTGGCTAAATGAGACTGACTCAGCTTTTACAGAAAACGGTCTGAATCACCTCGACGATGAATTTATCCTTTCTGTTTTACTGCACATTGGTTCAGTAAATGGGCAACATATCCACTGAAGAAAACGCAGCACTTGATTGCTGCTGATGCATTTTGTGCGGATCATGATTGCTCGAATGGAGTCGGAACTAGAATGCTAGACAGGGTCTATGATGGGTAATGGTCGTTTAATGACACACATCAAAATAATCCCATTATAATATCTCAGGAGAATGTCTAATTATGCATAAGGAATGCAGTGAAATGCCCAAAGATAAAAGGAAGATGTTCGCGTTGCATCTTCTTGCACCGCCCAACTTCTGGCGTATTCTTGTCTGCTGACAAGATCATCAACATTCGAGGTCTAAAATGCATGACAGGTGTGCACAAACATGAGTACGAACAAGGTGGTACCACGTGTGATCATGGTGGTTGTCTAGCAATCGCAGCTCACTGTCAACATCTTATCACACCCGATGATCCCTTCGATGTGAGTGGTCTTTGCTCCAACCTGCACGAGCTTCATTGTGCTGATGTCCATCGCGATGGTATACTTCACTTTGTGACCGTCCGCAGTCACCTCATCACGCACATTCGACAATTCGAACTCAGTGACGTTAATGTTCTTGAAGGTGCTCTCGAGCTTCAAGTAGTGACGTCGGTCTTCCACTCTGGTGACAGTGGCGGTGGGTTTTGGCGTGTTGCCGACTCTGCCATCATGCATTCAACATCGATACCACACAAAGTCGAACTTCCAGCGCCATCCAATGTCCATTTGCTGCCTTGTGGTGTGCTGATTGCCACGACAGCATTCCTCAAGCTACATTGGGACGCAACGTGCGTGCGGACTCAAGGAGAACGTATCACGCTGCGCACGTGACTCTCGATTGTGCCAAATAAGATGGCCACATGTACAGTTTCACTAAACTGAATGTGTAGTGAAGTAAATAAATTATGCATTATTAAAAATTAATTAATGTATCTTCCTCTATTTTGCTAGATATTTCAAAAGATTTATTACAAAAGACCAGCCTGAATTGTTCGCGTGATAATGCGAGTAAATAG
>UXSR01001200.1:0-10245 GCA_900604375.1 Mesocestoides corti | reverse complement strand
GGCATTACTCACAGTGGCGTTTTGCGAATTCAAGGGCCCTTCCAACGGCAAGAAGTGATTGCAGATGGTTCAATTCACTTAATTGGAGTGACCTTCGCAAGCCCCGGAATCAATCTGGATGACGCTGACTTGCCTATCACTGAATTCACGAATGTAAGCAAATGCCACTCATTCCTGTTATCCGTAATCGTTAAGAGCAAGCGGCTTACTCTGTATAGGCAATTATGGAGAGCTAATTAGCACAAGTTTTAATCTAACTAAAGATGATTGGACTGCACTATTTGAATATGGTGACGTTGAATATAGGCAAGTAGCTGTTACAGCAAGTGGTGCATTGATATCGAGTGTTATTTTGAGCATTTCCATATAAGCTAGGTCTGGACTGCGATTGATGTCATTAGTCCCAATGTTACACCAAGAAGTGTTGAGTTGAAGATTAAACACTAGGAAATAGTAAAGAACAACCACGAAAAACAAATAAGGATTGTTGAAAAATAGGAATTGGTGGCCTTGTTAAATTGTGAAATAAACTGTGTTGGATTTTAGCAGCATAGTGAGATGAAATTGAGTAACCTAAGTGCGTTAAACGCCTCAAATACCAAGGGATGTCATCGACTAGACATTCTCGCCGTGTTGATTTCACCCTCACTGCCTTCTTCGCTTTTGCCGCTTGACTGCTATTACGAGGTCCAATTACATGTGAATACCGTAAGGACTGAACCAACAACTGTACCGTGTAGAATTTCACATACCGACCTACAGATTCCAACTGATTTGTATCTGGAGAGCCTTTCCAGCAGCACTTTGCTCTATTCTGGCATTACCAACACTTTCACGTTTGCCTTGCAACCGCTGAAAGTCGGTGTGGTTGAAGTAAGTCGATCTGTGCATCACAAATGACACCTTTACTACTAGCCGTTGCGTTCAATTCATTTTGGTTATCATGCCCTGTAATCGGTCCAAATGGTAAAGTAAAGGAACCGATTACAAAACCTAAAGCTTTATTACTTAATCCTAGTTGGTCTTTCAAACTATAATTAACTGTTATGGCAGCATTTGCTGGATTCTTAACTTATGGACAAAAATGCTGAATTTGTGGTGTTGGTCTAACTTGTTCATCAAAGAGCGGTTTAAGCTGTTTGTGTATCTTAATTAATTAAAAATATTCGCACTCTGAGTTGGTAAGCATGTTTATTTTTCAGTGTGACAAATAACATCCACTCACTTGCTAGTAACTCTGTGCAACCTATGGCCATCGCCTTCAGAATCAACCGCGATGAGTGATTATGCACAAGATAATTTGGGGTGGCTAAAAGTGTTCACTTTAACGAACTCAATTTTTGTTATCTGAGGAATGATTTCAGCGCTTGATTGATGTTGTGATTTTACTTTAGGCTAAAATGCAAGTGAACAGCACACTAGTTGAGGTTAGGAGAATTGAGGCAACCCTCCCAATTGGAAAGAAGATTGTGCCTAAAGGAAATGCGACATCAAGGAATGAGACAAGCGCAATTGTCTCCCTGAACATTGAAGTTGGCGAGAATGTCTGTAAGCTCAACCTTATATCCTCTCCTGTACAACATTTATCGTGTGACTTCGATAATGACACTTAATCGAAGTGGTGGGTGCATAAATCAATAAATAGCACTGTCTTTTAAAGCTGCGCATCATCTAAAAGAATTTCATGATCGGCATAGGATGTATGTTAATACGGCGTATTTGAAAATGCAGGTATGGCACTCACCGTCTTTCTGATCTGAAGTATGCTGCGTTAACAGCCTTGCAACTGCCGTGTTCTCATTTCCATGTGATCACAGTCACAGCAGCATCGGTCTTTGTATTAAAAGTGTGATTCTCATAGTCTTTTGCACCATTCCTGGTAATTCACATTCAAAAGACATTGTCACTCTTCCAAAAAAAGTAATGTTTTCTTAGCTAAAATTGGCTAAATGTTGGCTTTACACACGCAGTCTCTAATGATCGACCGACCCAAGTCAATTCTTGCGCTGTACTAAATTTCATGGACTTAGCTAATTGGGGCTCGATGACGTTTCGTTTCTTTACTTTAAGCGGAAATTTTGTGTACAAGCGATCGCAGATCACAAACAATCAATGATATCATTAACACGGTAATTTAAATTGATCAGAACGTGTAGAGTATGTCACTGTTGCACTTCGTGTGTCTGATCCCGAGAGTTTAAATGTCACAATGGTGGATTCAGTAGGTCTTTTGCCACAAACACTTTATTACATTTCGACTTTGAGTGTGGATTATAGGTGCATGACGCGAAATGTTGGCATGTGAAAGAGCTGCGACTGGAAAGACACAAGGCCTTTTTGCAGTCACTTGCATAGAAAACATTTGTCAACAACCTTTCTGTAATTCGCTTTTACCCACGACTAGAGAACAATGTGAACGTGAGGCACGAACCTGTCTGACTGATCACATCGAGAACAATTCTCTTGCTAAGACTGTAATTCAAACTAACAGAAACTAGCAAAGTAGAGCCATGTTAAGTTCGCAACAACAAATGGCGCACTTTGTACTGTCAACGAGAAGCCACCATCTACTTATTTAAAATCGGTGTCAAATGGAAACACATGAGGTATTTTCGCAGTCACTTGTAAAGAACGCTCCTTAGCCCAACACCAGAGAATATGCACTGGAAGCACGAGCCTGTCTGACTGATCACATCTTGTTCAATTTACGTGCGGTGAATATAACTCAAACTACCAGAAACTAACAATGTAGGGCTATGATAAGATCACAACAACAAATGGCGCACTTTGTACTGTCAACGAGAAGGCACCATGTACCTAGTTAAAATCGGCGTCAAATGTTCCTATCTTCTTGTGCCTCTGTGGCCTCGTAATTCATGTCATTCACTGTTGCATACGTTTTTAAAGTTAACACTTCATAAAAGTGTACCAGACTCGTATTGGATGAGTGTCGGGGACATAGATTTGCAGTGAAGTTGCTTTTCGATCCAGCGAAGCTCCATTCAATTTCACATTTCTTCATTGTTTGACAGTCGCCTTTGTTCA
This sequence comes from Mesocestoides corti, assembly GCA_900604375.1. Taxonomy (NCBI): domain Eukaryota; kingdom Metazoa; phylum Platyhelminthes; class Cestoda; order Cyclophyllidea; family Mesocestoididae; genus Mesocestoides; species Mesocestoides corti. The sequence continues at coordinate 7,200 of UXSR01001200.1, read as the reverse complement.
ACACTCTTCACTCCAAGAGACATCGGTTATTTTCGAAATCGACGTCTTTGTTCCCGTAACGCTTGCCGAAAAGCTGACGTGCAAGTTTGAAGTAAATGACATCACTGGCTCTAATGGAATTGCCGTTGCAACAGCTTACAACATTCAAAAATTGGTGAGTCAGATTTCATCAACAAGTGAATCATGATGGTGTTAATTTCGCAAATGACATTTTTTCGAGGTGCCTAAAATGTATTTTCAGTCTACTGTGATTTCACCTATAATGGCATATCATGCATACTTTCTTGTTGAGTCGATAAAGCAAATCATTTTTTCTATTATTAGTTTGGTCATTTTCGAATAGGAATTAAAACTGCTGAATTTAAGATACGATTTTTGTAGTTTGTTGATTCCATCCAGTAAAGCACAATAGATTGCATACTACCTTGTGTGTGTCAAACACATCGCTAACTTTAATGCGCTGACTTCTGCAAACAGGAAGCTAGAAATCAGTCATATCATACGTAAACTATTTGGCGCTTTAACTTGTAAAATGCACACAACGCGGTAACATTCTGCCTAGTTCGATGCTGCAGTCCACTCGCCGACAGATGGGACTATAATGGGGACAGCAACCCAGATCCTAGAAATCCTCGTCATTCCAGCTTTTGTCAAGTCTTCGTCAATCACATTCAGAGTAACCTCTGACGCCTTTTTTGAAGACATCTATCCTGTGCACGCACGAATCTCTCGTTTCGACAATGGAATCAAAGTCGAACCGAACTGCGAACCGGTGCTGTCCCGAAGAATGTTCGTGCGATTTCTTCACTAAACTTTTTGTCAGAGCAACTAGTTTCTGTTAGTAGCCTAAATTCCGTTTTACGACTTACGTTATTCGCGTGGACAACGATAATCCTGATTCACCTGATTTTGACAAATCTGATTCAAGGGGTTGGTTCAAGAAAAGTGCTGCCTTGTCTGCTTGAGTACAGGTCAAATTATAGTACTCTCTGGCTTCATTATTCCTGTATATTTAAATTGTGACACTTGGTTGAAGGAAACTTATTGAAACCAGAAAATGTAGTAGTTTGAATTTCTGGTTCATATAGAGCTAGCACATAAGCAACTACCAAATATTAAGGAACCTTTCTCATTTTTTACGCTAATATTGAACCAAAATGTTTGGTTGCAGTAAATTACCTAGATATTTTTTGCTGATGTGTAAGATACCTCACCGTATGTATTGTGTAGTGGAGAGGTGTTATTGACACAGTGTGGAGTGACGTCGAGAGAGTCATGTGCAGCAATGCATTGGCATCTCTACCTTCAATTCGCGTTGTCTGCTCCACCTCGCGTTTCCATCCACCTGGCCACATCGATTGATGGTCAGACACACTGGCGGAACGTTATTCTGAAATTCGCGATTCCCAAAATCGTGGTGAGTTTGACCCATACAGAATCATAATTCCATTATTAAACAGTCCTCATATTTCTATCGCCAGTTACTTTGTCTTGATCGAAAGAAATGCTCACAGGAAGTGTTGTAACCAAAGTATTGTTGTTGACAGCAAGAATAACTTGCTAATTCGGATTTAAGCGAGAAAAAAACTCAATTCAGCTATGCTTCGTTGGGCAAGCAATTACGTGGCCATACACACCACCTTGACACCATTCAAAGGAATTTACCAGAAAATCAGGACAGCAAAGGTGCCTTGATTTAAAATAAATTCAGAATGATTACCCCTGGCTTCACCAAGAAGTGTAGGCACAACATGATTTATTTTTAAATAATCAGAAACAGTGCGTTCTTCAAAAGTCGTTCCATGAACTTGCTATTATCTGGTGTAGTGGCCTTCTACGTAAATGTCTCAGGCCAGAATATCACTTTGCAACATGTCCACTCACCAAGTGTCGCCAAGAAATCTGTGATATTCAAGCCTAGTTCGGCAATTTGTTGCTTCATATAACTACCTTGTGTTCGGTGGAAACTTTAAATGAGATATTGAAAATGAGGTTCTTTTTGTCTTCCATTGGCATCAGCTAAAAGCTCTTGGCGTCTCGTCTTTCACTATACATCCTATCGGACGGCTTCCCCTCAGAGGAACTGGGATATTCCTTGTCACCATAGCATTATCCCCGTTCACTCTGGCTGACTACGCACTGGAGTGCCATGCAGCAGTTTCAAACGAGAGGTTGCCAAGTAGACTGAGATTTGCTAATTGGAATACCTTGAATTCTGCCTTTGCAAATGTTAATTCGAATCGCGGGACGTGCTCAGGGAACACGGTGAATTTCGGCAAGTTGCTTAGCTCTGGTAAGCCGAAAACAATTGCTTTAACAACCTTGACATCTCGATAGGTCTGTTGTTGAGAGTGAACTTGTTTCACAGTTAAATGCAGGGAAAACTGACTATTGTCCGTTGCTTACCTTAAGGAATACAGTACCTCTAAGACAGTTAAATCAGAGATTCATGGTGTTTAACCATCGATGAATCAGGATACTAAATGAAGTGAGTGAAGATGACAACCGATCATACTTGAACTGTAGTGACGGTTTGTAATCCCCCAATTCACCACAGTATCGTTAATGCGTACACAACCGTCAGTAGTCAATAAATATGCACAACTGTTTCGTATTTACGATTTAAGTATTCAGAAGTGTGACTTTAATATGATAATAATGTTAATTTTGTTAAAAATAAAGAACACATCTTCAAAATGTGATCTAGATAAATAAATGTCAAAATTTCCTAAGTTGAACTCTTTAAATGCCCGAATGTGGTGTGCGAAATGCATCCGCAATGTGTGTACACAAATGACACAGTTAAAACTGATGGAACCTCCTTTAGATTCTCACCAACCTGGTAGTTTACTCGTTGCCGAGTTGGCTGTTCTTGCCGACTTCCCAAAGCGCGTTCAGGGGAGCGTAACCTGTTTGCTTGCGTTCGACAATGCGATTTTGAAAACAGCGACCACAACTTTTACTGCGTCACCGGTTGCATCTTCATTAAAGGTCAGTTCCATTTTTCTCATGTCACTAACAGTTGAATCTAACTTCGTGGTGACAATAGTGAAGCTGGTGTGTTTCATGATGCAAAACCTAAACCGACTGAGTGGTATCAAACTTATACAAAATGAATTTTTATGCCACCAAAGAATCAATAAAATGAGCAGCTTCTTTTGCTCAAGAAAATCACCTGCAAAAAGCCATTATGGCAATAAAACCTCAGGATGTTCCTACATTAGCAGTAATTTTCATTGCCAATGGAAACCAATAAGCCACAGGAAGTTGCTTTTCGAAGAAGATCGATGAGTGGAGCCATGAGTCAACACTCATTTAATAGAGTGTGCTGTAAATCGTGTTGATTTTCGCCAAATAACCCCGTCGTTAATCTTGCATTACTGTGTGTAGGCTGAGGTAGTGGATGTTGCATTGATATTGAGGTGCTGCTGTGCGACACCACACTAATTACTCGGGGTAGAAATCAGACAGGAGAAATACGCAACAGCTTGCAGTGGCTGGAGACTTAGCACTACCTTGCAACCCTCTAGTTAACAGCTCGTAACTACCCGAGGAAAGGGGGAAAGGAGGCGACAGAGAACACGACCGTTTATTAGTGTCGAACCAGCCAAGTGGCTTTGTGTGCGTATGAGTACGCGGGCGTAACAGGCGATTGCTGAGAGAGGCCAATAACAAAAGAGGTGAGTTATTGGTTCACTCGAGCCCTCATGCATGCATCACTCACGCGAGGTGGCTGTCAGTCCAATACAGGCTTAATAAATGTCTCGACCATGTTTTGTCGAGCCATTGTGCACATAAAGTCGTGCCTGACCAACGGTATTGTTGACCCTCACAGTCTGGATGACTTCTTAAAAGTAGAAATGGTTGAATGGTCAGATGAGGAGAATGAGTGGTGAAAGGGGGTGCTTGAACAGACGGTCCTGCTTGGCTGAACGGGTGACCATGTGTGGGAGGGTGCGACGACCGCGCTAATGCACCTGAATCAACACGATTCACTGCTGAGGTGTCGTAAATTTGTACGTCAATTGGCAAACGTGAATCTGACAACCGTTAGCCATAAAAAAGTCCAATTCGGAATTATCGTGCAAATTCACAGCTACATTAGACTGATACGTCTGAAGCAGAGCAGAGATGATAATCATTGTGCCAAGTTCACTTTTATTAATGGATGTTTGTGTTTAAGGATAACAAATTAAAAGTAATTTGTGAAGTTTTACGAAAAAGAGTAACATGGGATTGCAATATTTGATAAGAAATTAATTAAATTAATTAGCCAATTTTGTGACAGCGCGGTAACCTTTGATTGCAACTGACTCGAACATTCTCGAAATGTTTCCTATTGTCATTTTTTCATACATTTTTTTTTCAAACTGTCACCTTTTTAGCCACAACCACTGGACCCTACGACCTGGACCATAAAGGTTCTTGACGTGCTCACACGGACACCATTCAACAGACCACTTCTTCCGGGAGAGGTAGCTCTGATTGAGTTTGAGTTCACCGTGCCACCAACCACAGCCGTGAACTCAAAGCCTTTCATTGAGATTGTGAGTGGCGGTGATGCCACACTTGATTCCCCGCACATTCTCGCTGTCGGCGAAAGCGTCTATTGGGCCGAAAACTACCAAAATTGCATAACGGCTGATAAGGTGTAAGCCAAATATGCAAATTTGGACCTTTTAATTTGCATGTTGTATTCGGGATTTGGGTAACTTTGTTTTCTTTATCGGATTATTACTTACTGCCAACCTGCGTTCACCTAAAATCCTAGAAACTGATTGTTCTCATTTCATCTTGTTAGGCAAGTGACCGTTCTCACCATGGGTAAGATGAAAAAGATTGTTTTCTACTATTTTATTTTGACTGTGTAAAATTGCGACACTTAAGGACTATTTAATTTGCCTTGAATGCTATAAATAACGTTGTCGTTGCACTGATAATGCGGCATGATTAAACACTTGTGCAATTACTCAAGAAACGTAGGTTTCCTTTCCAAAAAAATGCAGTGCACAATGCTGACAGGTCCGTTAAAGGTAACAAAATTGCTTAACTCTTTGTTCAAATTAGGTTCGGCAAATTTTTTAATCAATTTAAACAAGTTTTCGCATTTATCCAGGTAGAAAAATGCAAAGGAGGAAAAATATTCCATAGAAAAATGCAGTAAATTGATCATAAACGACAAACGATTGTGTCGACTTTCGCTATTCGTGATAGTGGAAAATAAGTTCAATGGAGCTAGTGACCTGCCCTCTAATAGTAGTTGTTCTTTAGCACAGATGTACTGAAATGGTGAGAAACAAGGGCATCGAATTAGTTGCAGGTTATTGGTAAAATTAGTTTGATGTGTACATTTGTAGTATTCACTATACTTTTAAACGAGGTAGGCGATTTTGTTAGTCAGAACTGCAAACTCAATGCGTCTTTGTAGGTCAGACGCTAGTAACAAATGACTACGCTAACGTGCGCTCCCAGGGTCTGCGATGCATTAACGCTGATTGTCATTTTGGAACTCGAAGCTTAAACAATACGTTAGGACGCAAAACAGTTGCGTGCGCGTATAAACGTTAAATGTATTTGTTTATCTGTGTGCATGTCTTCCGCACAGAAAGTTGTTGCATTCAGATCTAAGTAGTTAGCAACGAATCATTTTAAGCGCATTTTGCCATGTGAAATCACACTTTCCCATTAAGGCTTGCCCAGGCTGTCCCCGTGGTCTAATCTCATTTCCCACTTTAGCTGAACAATTTAAATCTGACATTGACAAGTTCTTTAAGAACGAAAATCTGGCTTTCTTCAAATTGACTTTCGCAGGCAGCAAGCGAAATGAGCCACTGTTCTGATTTATCTTGTTGAGAAAAATGAGCTTCACAGCGACTTAAATTAAAACTGGCGTGTGGAAAATGACACGAGTTCGATATATGGCATACTTCGTTGAAGTGCCTGTTAAGATGGAAAATGCATTAATTGTTTCAACTAATGGAATCAGGAAATGTAGGACGAAATTAAAATTGGATTCAAGCACTTGTTCCTGCTCATTTTTTTGGAAATCTGGGATGTTTACTTGAGGTCATTAAAATAAACATCCAAACCACGTGGGAGAGCGTTGATGCAAATTGAATAATAATAAAGCAACGGAAGAGGCACTAAGCTAAGATAATTATTCGACTACTCCTACTGCGTCCCCAATGGATGCTCTTGATTTTTAGTAACCAGCATCCAATCGAGAAGTACATCTTTGACATGGGGACTCTACTCGTCAAGGATAACGTCAACTCGAAGGTTAGTTTGCTTCCATTTCTTGAGATGCCTTACATTCCGGGCAGTTTTCACTTACTTCTCTGAATTGACTCCATGAACTCTACACACCTGGCCACTGTATTTCAAATGAATTAAGGTTGGTGCTATTGACTATTTATTGTTTTAGGTCATCGTGGCATGCTACGTACGAGCGATATTCTCTAGAATTCCATGGTTTGCAAACATAATCGTGAGGGGGAATCTGGAAAACTACACCGTCACAGATGCCGTTACCATATCGAGTTCGTCCAACGTGCAACGTGAGAAGCCATTTAGCAAACACGTAAGTTGGATGATGCTGATGTGCCGTTTCGATATGGTATTAGGTGTTTCTTAACACGAAAAGGTCTGTAAAGTAAATTCAGTCTAAAAATTATTCCCATATCAAAGACTTGTATTGGAGGCTTAATATCCTTTGTAAATTACAACCAGTAGAATAAGATGGTTCAGATGAGCAAGAAAGTCGACAACAAAGGAAATTTTTTCAGAGGGCATTGAGAATAGAAATAAGTCGATGTAAGTAGGGAGTACTCGGGTTTCTTTTATTCGTGGCAGATAAACTGTGTGAGAACATGCACGTATGGTGCTTGGTGCATTTCTAGGATATTTCATTGTCACTTGTGGGGCCGAACGTTGTCGAAATGATGTTTAAAGAATACCAAACTCTCAAATTCCGCTTCTGTGCAAAACCCGGAGTGCACCTTAACGACCTGCGATTTGAAGCCTACTCTGAAGACCACACTTATGCGGAGGAACTTCTCACAGTGGATTGTTTTTCATACAGTGCTTCTGTCAACTACCCAGGCCTCAATTTCGCTGCACCGAGGACCCTGCTGGATAGGCGAAATTCAACTGGTCACGTATGGCGGCACAAAATCTCACTTGGTCCGGTCTTCAACTCCA
>UXSR01001199.1:0-10247 GCA_900604375.1 Mesocestoides corti | reverse complement strand
TTTCAGGGCACTGGAATGATTCTCAAGCCCTTTTATGACACAAAGCCGCAATTCAAGGATTTGTTTTCCTTCGCTAATGAATCAACTAATTATAACTATGACACGAATAGGTGCAGTCGCGTATGCAGAAATTACAAACTGGTGAGTCAACGTTTGCTCCACACACTTGAATGTTGTTAACGCAATTATATTTATTTGGCAACTTTTGTAATTGTTGTGGTTTTTGTTTAATTTTCTGACGCAGTTAATGCGAATTGGATTAAGAATTTTTTCTCCCAACATGCATAGGTTTAGATTTCGTAATGAGCCGCTTGTGGTCTGCTTCCGTAACTCAATTCTGCTTTGCATTGCATTTGGCGATGTAAATTTTAAAGCTCAATGCAATGTTGACTTATTTAGTAAGATGTCAAGCGCTCTCCGAACGTTTTAGTGGCCGACAAAAATATTAAAAATGACGCACAACAATCATAGAATTTGAGTAGGCATTTGAAAGGAATATGCTGTTGCGGCTTAATATTCTGCATATCCAAGCATCAATTCGGTCCTTCTTTAGCAAGAAGTGCCATGCAGACGAATATTTCGGTTGCGCTTAGTAGACGTTAACGGGGTTAAAATTGAACTAGCCCATGCGTTGCGTGAGAATCATGTAGACCAATTTTATTTACTTTGCAAGATGGTGACGGCATCAGTGACAGAGGTGGGTTGTTCGATGCAGAAGTGCCCATCCAAACGCAGCAAAACAAGAAACAGATATTACCTGATCTGTGTGTTCAACAATGCGTAAGTGAAACACGCAACCGTTAACTTAAAAGTCAAACTCAACATCAACCAACTGACAATATTGTTTATATTAAGCGATAACAACATGAGAGGAAGGCCGTACCAAAGTCGACACGACCGCAGTGACTGTGGGGGCAAATCAACGTGTTCGGTCAATGCCCATTCTATATCGACAGAAAAGCCTACACGTTTGACAACGAAAAGAGATCCCACGTTTTTGGACCTCATGGTTACCCTCAACGACACATCAGCCAAATTCCAAATTACAGATAAACCATCAACAACCGCAAGAGGGGCTTCTGATGACAAACAGACAAGTACGAACTCAACTATGGAACATCCAGTAACAACATACCCGTCATTAGGCACAACTCCAGCATCCATGATCACGCAATCTGATGACAAAACATCGACTGACAACCTGACTGATCCAGCGGACACCACTAACTTAAGGGAAGTGCAAACTTCAACTGCAACTACCAACGCACATTCATCCCACGACACACCGACTAGCGACTCAATCCCCACAGTCACCGACGAAACTGTCGCTACATCTAACACACCATTTGCAGATACAACTACGCTGACAGATGCCAAGTTGCCAGTTAGCGACTCAACTGCCTCAGTTTACGACAGAACATTCATATTGTCGGACTTGTATCTATCAACCACACCCACGCAGCCTCAAGACGAAATGCCGATGCATCACTCAACTGCCTCAGTTCTCACCGAGACATCCACAATCACGGACGCACCAATGACCAAATCTTTGCCATCTGTTCATGAAACACGGACCAACATCTCAGCTGTTCCAGTTATCACAGACACGACATCAGCAGCCACTAACGCACGATCGGATGAAGAAATGCCGACTGACTACCCGGCGTCTACAGTGTTCACTGCTAAATCTACGGAAATAGTCACATCGTCGAAAATCACTACCACATATTTTAATTACCACACAGCAAACAGCGATGTAACTGCCACCGACAACATCGAAACATATGCCATTCGGAACTTAACTTTGGCATCGACAACTACGCTATCTGATGACGAAACGACTTCCATAGACCCAACTGCCACGGTACCCGTAGCGTTATTTGTATCACTGGACACGGCAGCAGCAAACACAGACACGCAACCTAATGAAATGGCGGCAATAGACATGAAAGCGTCTCTTCCTTTAGAAACAGCAATACTGTCCGACACAACTCCACCAACAATGACCTCTCAATTTGTTGACCAAACCACTGTCGACGACTCAGGTGCTTCGGTGTACACTGACACATTCACGGTCACGGACATTCCACCAGCAACCAGAGTCATGCAATCAGCCAACGAAATTCCCCTCAATCACTTCACCGACCTACTTTCCACTGACACATTCACAATCAAGGACACATCATCACCTACCCCAAACAAGCCAATTATTAACGAGATGCCATCCAACGACTCGTCTGCAAAGGTTCACGTCGCTACACTCATGTCAGCAGATACAGCACCAACAAACACAGCAATGCGCTCTAATGATGAAACAACGACCGAATACCCTACTGCCTCACTTCATGAAACGCGCACAACATCACGATTCACCACTTTTCCAATTAGGGGCGAAACCGTTGTCGACGAATCAGGTGTTTCGTTTTACAGTGACACACTCACAATCACGGACACAGCATCTGCATTAACCACCACGCAATCTGAGGACGAACCACTGCGTGAATATACAACCAACCCAGTTTCCACTGACGCAGTCGCAATCACGGACACATCAGTAGCTACCGCAACAACGTCATTAATTAATGAAATGCCATCCAACGACTCGTCTGCAAACGGTCCCGCCAGAACACTCACGTTAGCAGTCGCAGTCACAGCAACTGCAGCCACAAAATCTGATGATGGAACATCGACCCAATACCCAACTGACTTACTTCATGAATCGGGAGTATATCCAACTTCCACAACTTTGCCGATTGTTGACGAAACCGTAGCCGTCGACTCAAGTGCTCCTGTGTCCACTGTCAAATATAAAATCACCGACGCACCACGGCCTTCCACTACCTTGTCATCTGCCGGTGAGTCATGGACCAAGTACTCAACTGGTTCACTTGTTGCAAGTAGATTGACAGTCACCGACGCAGCACGGACAACCACAGCAAAGAAATCGGGCAGCGAAACACCGACTGACTACATTACTCCTCCAGACACCACTGCCAAATTCACAACATCAAACACGCCCCCACCAAAGAAAGCAACGCTATCCAAAGACGATTCTCCTGCCATCCACACAACTGTCTTTGTTCCCACTCCCAAATCTGCGATAACGGACACAACACTACCATCCACAACTCATCCATCTGCTAAAAGAGCACCCACGAATCACTCAACTGACACTCTCACCACCGCCAGCGTTTCAGTCACGGACGTGCCACCAGCAACCACTTCTAGCACGCCTTTTCATGTGGAAGTCCAGTATGAAAACTCCACTCATTCAGCTTCTACTGCTGCCTTGTCGTCAAATAATTCATCTTCACAGTTGGTTTCATTCGAGTTATCTAAAAATCATTCAACTTCTTCAGCGTATCTTAAGTTGAGCTTCAGTGTTCTTCAGTTACTTTGTGTCGTGTTTAACATCTATCACTGATCCTTTTTCGTTGTCTGCTTTTTACAATTTCGTCTTCAATTAATGGTTGGGTTGAATATTTTCAATGAATTTCAAATTCACATCTGTTCACCTCACTGCAGCCACATTTAATTTTGTCGACCTTTTGCGTGGTATTTCTGAAATATACTTGCCGTGTCATTCTGTTCATTCCCATCTATGTGATTTACATTTTTGCCTAGTTAATCTGCCCAATAATAATATTATGGTTATGCAGTAACTCTGCAGAACGGATTGGTGTAAAACTTGTGTCATTAAAAAATCGCAAATGCGAATGACAATATGCGTGGTCATAATTGTGGTTCATTCCTACCATCAACGTTCCACCAACTAACAGGTCCGTGTGTCTGTCCTGAATTGCTGCAGAAACAAGAGAACTACTTTGTTCAAACCCGTGGCAGCTTTATTTGCATAACTTCACGCATCAAGATTGCTACATTGGGAGGCATTTAGCTGCTATCACATCTTGTTGAAGTACGTCAATTAGTCCATTCACATTCCTGTTAATTGTGCACACTGTCATGCCACTTGTCGTCGTCCCCATACAACGGTGCACTACATATAGCAGCATCCACGCTGAAATTGGCTATGAAACTCCAACTTCATTCTCTATCGATAGTAAGTTTGCTTGATGTTTAAACTTCGGGGACAGATATGTGCGTCTTACACTGCGTACTGAGAAATCTAAACAACTACTCTCTATTTAGTAGGACTGCATTCAAGCAGATGCTTCGGTGTGCAAGCAGTCTTACATTAGATTTTATCACAGTGATGATTGGAGTAAGCGAATGCAGCTTATTATTCACAGCACATTCGACTTCGAATTGGAAACACTTTGGTAGCATCAAGAAACGTTTATGACCGCCTAGCTCAGTCAGTGTAAACCACAATGCGAATGTACCATCGAAGAAAAGCAAAGAAATTATGCCTTGCTGTAACAGAGTACACAAACACACGTGGATCTTCATTCCACGACGAAGTGACACTTCAGAAACTGGAATGCCACGTCCATTCACCCATAAATCATCCCACATGAAACCGAAGGTGCGACATTTTGTGTGACTGTGTTCATGTTTGGCAGGTGACTTCTGTGTGACGCATTGGCATGGAAACGAATGCAGTCTGCACGAAGCCTTGCTAGCTTACCTCCATCCATTGCGATGCAATCAGATAGAACAATTTTTACAAGCTGCAAATTTTGACGTCGTTGCGAGGTACAACGGGTTCCAAGTGAACTACTGAAACACGAACACGAATAACAGCTTTGTGCTTGAAAACGAAATGTGAATCTGAATCGGTAACAAGCAGCGGCTGTCAGTGGAAGGGGTGTTAGGCAAAAAAAGGTACAATTGCATGCCTTTGTGAAGTGTTTTGAAGATCCCTGAGGTGCTGTCATGTTGTTGTCAATGTGTTGCCACCTATTTTTGATGTAGCAAACATTGCCATGAATGTGTTTATTTTTCAACTTATGCAGTCGAGCATTTTAGATGATTTATGCTTAATTTGAACTCCCGAAATTTTTCTGACAATTAATACTCAAGACACTTCTTCCAACTAGCAATAGGAATGCGTTTGTCTCGCAGTGTCGTCAGTACCTGAGTGAAGGATTCTTCGTCCAGGCGAGGTTTAATGCCATTGTGCCAAACACCAGCACAATATTGACAGATTTTATCAATTTGCTTATTCCGTGAGAGCTAGTCAGGCCACTGCCACATCTAATTGCGAGGTAACACTCTCGGTTATTCAGCAAAATTCTCTAGTACTCGTGCAAACATGATGACGCGATGACTTTGTCACCTTCGCAAGTCTCAATGTGTAGTGTGATTGTGGATCTCAAGAGGTCTTATGGAAACAAGCACGAGGCATTTTGCATGAGGGCTCCTGCATGTTGAAAGGAAGAAATTTGGAAGGCTGAATGCCAAGTGCGCAATGTCCGGAGTAGTTGGGATATTAAGGCAACAAATAACATACTTGCCTACATGAGATATTAATGTTTGGATATATTCTTCAAGTCCTAGTGTATTGGCAGCAGTGAGCGCACCATATGTAAGGAATTAAGCATCACTTTGACAGCTGAAATTGCACTGCCATTTTAGTCTTACCTCGCAGGTCCCAATTATCGCAAGTATCACGACGTATTTTGCATGATGTTACTTGATATGATTGTAAAAAACAAGTTGAGGACTCACACAAACGATGTCATGCACTCCCATTGTATTGCTGACAAATAATCTCGATGCATTTGTGAAGGCAGACATTACTTTCCAATTTCTAGTTTCACACATTCCACGCTAAGAGAAAGGCCAAAATTTTTATTCAATACCCAGCATTTTAGTCCACTGGAAGCCCAGAATGTGTCGGTATGCATCGCCTTTCAAGCACCTCTGTTTGCATGGGCAACATCTGCATGGTGGCAGGCAAGGCGTTGTCAGTAATGGTAACCGACTTCACTCACAGAATGTGTCAAAACATGTGAGCAAAATGCAGTTTTAAGGCTCGAAATATGCAGATACCTGTCATTCACATGAAAATGTGCTTATCGTGTCATCTATGTATGCACATTTAAACAGTAGGATCGGCTTTGACAAAGGATCTCGCTTTTACTATTCATGAATTTTGTACAGATAAAGCCCAAAGTAACTGGACTGGTGCCAAAAATTCATGTTACTTTACTATTGTGTGTTGAAATTTTCGCGTTAACAGCCATATGCTGTTTCAAAGCAAATGTGCTGCACAAATGTACCAATGAATTGCAACAATTTTGGAATAGAAATGTCATTTGATATATGAAAAATATCCTCATTTATGCTTGCACAAATATCATTAGCGATTTTCTGCTTTTTTTTAATAATTCGAAGCTAACCGCAATTGCGACATGTGTTGAGGGCAACTGCATGTTGTCTTGAGCCACGCTGAAGCCACTGCATCAGTCGGCCGATTAAGCTTCCCCGGGGTGCAGGTGAAGATGCGGAAGACCGAAAAGAGCAAGTTACATTCGTTTACTGGACAGCTGAACGCGGTCGTATCGTGTTGACTGATGCAGATGATCGGACTTGTAATAATGCAGACATCTGAATAGTCACATGGATGTAATGGGTGGTGGTAGTACACAGTGACTGACTGACTCACTGAAAAGGGATTCGTGTGTGAGACTGTGACAACCGGGTTATAGGACGTGAATCAACATCACTCACTGCGAAGGCCTAAGCACGTATTTTGAAAGAAATACCAAATTAATGTACTTATAGCCAGTTCTGCGAAATTCTTTTTGCACTTCCTTCATGAGAGTAATTTGTATTTTTTAAAAGAAAAGTGTTAATCAAATTAAATGAACAAAAAAATACAATCCAAGTAAGAATAATTACTTGTAATTTTTGAATTTCCAACTACGCACTCAATATTCTCTTTACATTCAGTGCGTCAATTGTTCAAATAGTTACAATGCGTCTTATTCTGGAAGACTAGTTTTATTTAAATAAATGTAGCAGAAATTAATACGCATAGTTAGGAAAAACTGGTGTGCAGCATCATGCTACCCTGCTTATTTAAGGTTCAAACATTTTTCCCATTATTAAAATGCGTCACTTTTATCGTTGAATGATAGCTAAACTGATATTTAAGCAACCACTTATTTTTAAATTCAAATCTAATTTCAAGCTAGTTGGCTTTATTTTAATTAAACTTTTCGGAATTGACAGCAATTAAGTCTACTTTTTCATTTCACGAATAATTTCTTATATTTGGAACATGTACGTTTGATATATTTAACCTTACATGGGGATAGATTTAAATTATAGCTTAAAGCAATGCCTACATGTCCAAAAAAGTAAAATTTCCAGGTTCCATCATAAGGCTTTTGTGAAATTAAAAGGCCTTTTGTCCCAATTTCGGCTCCAGTTAAAATCACAATAACGATTTTACGACGATGTTTAGAGCAAAAATCATCTCCATTGCATTTTGACAGAAAATAGGTGATACAGAATTTGATGATACCTACATCGTGACATTGCTTGTTTGATTTGATGATAGCCTGTCTAAAGCCTCACAGTTACCTGAGGCTTCTACAACGCACTTGTTTGCCACAGGCCCTTATTCCATTGGAACATCTCAAATCGTGTTGTGAGTTTGATCACAAAAATATGTGTCATGTTCTGCTTTGTGGTTTGCAAAGCGCTGGCGACACAGGCTCCTCTTCGCCACATATATAAACACCAGCTAAAACTCTGCATTTCTCAAATCGGCAGATATCCTAACACCTTCCAGGTGAGTAGTATTTACTGTCGCAAATTGCACCTTCAAGACGGTAACACATTACCTCAAAAATTTCAGACCTGATGCTAATTACCACCTGTCTGCTGACTGTCCTGAACTGTGTGGTTGCGAGTGTTCCCTCGGAGTCCGAACAATCGGAAATAGTGCGAATTCTGGCACAAGTGCGTGGAGGCGTCGAACCACCAGCCACCAACATGAACGTTGTGGTGCGTAGATGAGCACTCCAAATTCTCACTGCGTTCTTTTATTCTATAACTCAATATCACTGTGTTGCATTCCGATGTGCATGCCCTAGCATTCCTAACCAGGATACAAATGCAAATTAATTTACGTTCAAATGCGTGTGCAGTCAATTTGGGTAGCGCTTTTCCAAGCAAAGTGTACAGAGCCTGACGTAAGTCGGCAGTGTAGATGTATGCGTTCAGAGTATGTGAGACTTATCAAAAAATGTGCAAATGTTGGTGAATGACATGCCTTTGACCATTACAAGGTAACATTACTTTTACTGTCTTTTAGAAGTACTCTTCAGAAATGCAAAATCTTGCCGTTGACTGGGTGTCCCGTTGTTCGTACCGATACCCAAAATCGAAAAAGACATCGCAATTTCAGGGCACTGGAATGATTCTCGAGGCCTTTTATGGCACTGAGCCGCAATTTAAGGACTTGTTTTCTTACGCTAATGAATCAGTTTATTATAACTATGACACGAATAAGTGCAGGCGCTCATGCAGAAATTACAAATTGGTGAGTCGATATTTTCTCCAAACACTTGAATGTTGTTGACTCAAACAAACAAATTCTTTCATTTTTGAAATTGTTGTGGTTTTTCATATTTGGTTTGTTGAATGCAAAAAATGCGAATTACTTAGTGAATAATTTTTGCCTAAAATGTTTAATTTTAGACTACGCAATTTCTTGCATTTACACAGCTACTAGCATCATGTTGTCGTAACTCCATGCAAGATTGTGTATTACATAGAAATGCAAAATGCAAAGAAAAGCAAGGCAAATTCAATTATCTACATGCCAATCTCTCTCCAGAGGTTTCAGTGGTCACAGAAAATGTGACTTATTTCTAAAACAATTACAACAGTTTCTGTGGAAATGAAGAAACCTGTTGACATTTCACAGCCCTCTGCACACTCATACTTTCAATGTGCTAGGCAAATTATTGCTTGCAGACAAAAATACGGTTGTGTTCAGTAGACGTAAAATGAGTTAGATTTGAACCAGCCTGTCTGTTGCGTGAGAATCATGTAGACCAATTTTATTTACTTTGCAAGATGGTGACGGCATCAGTGAAAGAGGTGGGTTGTTCGATGCAGAAGTGCCCATCCAAACGCAGCAAAACAAGAGACAGATATTACCTGATATGTGTGTTCAACAATGCGTAAGTGTAACACGGAATCTTTCCGTTTATAGTTAAATTCAGCACCAACCAACTAACAATATTATTTAAATTAAGCGACAACAAACTGAAAGGAAGGCCGTACGAAAGGCGACACGAACGCAGTGACTGTCTGGGCAAATCACCGCGTTCGGTCGATGCCCACTCCATGTCAACAGAAACACCAAAGAGCTTGACAATGAAACACGATCCCACGTTTTTGGCGAACAAAGTGTCAGTTGAGAACTCAAATGGCCTTATGCAAATTACAGATGCTCTTCAAGCAGCCGACTACGGGTCACCTGTTAATGATACTCTGATTGACAACTCAACTGACCTCAACACCACCGCCAAATACTCACCCACAAAGTTGCCACCAGCTTCCTCCAGCACACCTTCTCATGAGGAATCTCACCATGAACATTCCAATCTCTCATCTTCTTCTGCATCTTCGTCTTTAAGAATCACTCGTCCTCATTTTGTTTCCGTAAATCTATTGACGAATCCTTCTACTTCTCTTGGGTCACCCACGTTGAGCTTCGGTGTTCTTCAATTTCTCAGTACATTTTTAAAAATCTTCATCTGAATTTTTCACACCTTCTCCTTCTCACACTTATTTGTAAATCGTGGCTCAAATTAATTTTCTTTTCAAATCATTGACCTACTATCATGTACTCTTTTTGAAGCCAGACAACCTCAGTGCAGCCACATTTAATTTTGTCCTATTTAGGCATTGTATTTTTGAAATACATTCAAAAAGTAACTTTAATCTCTACCATAGGTACAATTTTTAATTTTGCTTAATTAATTTGCTTTGATAAAAATATTACGGTTGTGCAGACATTTATGGTGGATAAATTCGTTTCATTTAATAAAACGATTCTAGTGCATTTTTGAAACTTCGAGTGTGTTAACTAACGCATATAATTTAAGCTATTACATGCCTGCTAATTAGCCATGTTGCAAGCCTCAATGTGTAGTGTGGTTGTGGAGGTCAACGGGTGCTAATGAAACAAGTACGAGGCATTTTTCATGAAAGCACTTGCATGTTGAAAGGAAGAAATACGGAAGGCTGAATGCCAAGTGTGCAATGTTGAGAGTAGCTGGGATATTAAGGCTACAAATAACATACTCGCATGCATGAGA
>UXSR01001198.1:0-10269 GCA_900604375.1 Mesocestoides corti | reverse complement strand
CATACGGGTGCTGCTAAAAATGGGCACTAGAGACAGTGGTTGGATTTTATTGTATAACTTCCTGAAAATGACCTGTAAAATTTATTTGCCATATGGGACTGCATCTGTCTTTTTCAATTCAATGATTCCAAGATTACTCATGAGCTTTGCCGCAAACTGTAATTAAATGTACAACTAAAGCAAAATCGGACAGCTTAGAATGCAAAAAGGTGTGTATTAGGCTCTTAGATCTGAAAAAGTCAGTGACACGCTCAAAGAAGACGAAGAAGGCAAGAGCATTATGAAAATTTTCAAAATTCCACAAAGTAGTTGCAAGATTTTTCATCCTTGCATAACCAAGTGGGTGTCTCAAGCTATAAATTTTGCATAATCCTCTGAGTGACATAAAGAACCCAAGGTACGGTATTAGATTCAAACACAAAGCAGCGAAATTACATTGTCACAAATTCAATAAGCTTAACATCAAGAAAGCTATTGCCAAGCGATTAAACATTAATTGGCCTAACTTTACGCCTGCAACGATGTTAGTTCACAATGTGCCCAGTTATAGTTTATGTTGACTACCAAAAGAGAATAATATGCAGACGATGATCGTCTGCATTTCCACAAGTAAGCTAAGCATTTTCTAACAAACTCGTGAATTTATAAATTCCGTGTAACTCTGATTTTTGTAGCATTTATTCGACCTATTAATTAGAATATACAGAATAAAATTTGCAAACTCATTGCTTGCAAATACGCCCTAGAATCTATCAGAACGCAGGTGCCTGATTTTAATTTGTTTAAATATTAAAAAATCGAAGGATAAGCACAAAGGCACGTTTAATGTACTTCTGACAAGACGTAGTTTTTACAATTGCTAAGACTCATGTGTTTCTGAATAAGCATTTCAAAAGATAAGCGTTGCGACAAAACAAGCTATTAATGCATTACACAAAAAAGCAAACGTACGGGATTTCGGTACTGGTCCCTGGATCTGAAAAACCTATAAGTGAGAATGCATAGATAATTGCTTAGTTCACACAAAATTTTTAGAAAAAAATTAGGCTTTAGTGAAATGTTCAGGCTCATAGGTAATAACAAAAATATTTCACAAATTTGGATGTTATGCCTAGTTGACCGTATTCATGGAGCTCAAAAGGCTTAATTTTAAATTATTTTCAATGCATCTGTGCTATAATAACGGAATTACGACAAAGGATCTAAAATTAAAATTTGCGTAAGTAGTCTGCGATTTCATGAATTCCTTTCGAAAATACCTACTGTCTACAAAGCCTGAGGTAGTAAAACCACATACAAATTTCAGAAATCCTCACGGAAATCTAGATGTTCTGAAATATTCATTTTTCTAACACTGCCCTACAGCTTTCGGGTTTCATGTGGCATTTGAAGATGCATGTCCTTACTGGTGACTTCCACAATCTTCACGCTCGCCAATATTCATTAAAGCGTCAAAAAATGTGGACTTTATTATGCACTAACATCGAGATTTACATATAAGTGGTCATGATGTAAAAAAAATCATGCTTTTAACCGATTAATCAATAATGCTGATCTGTTCATTGTTCAACTCACCAGATATCTGGATCCAATAACATTGTAGAACTTATTTAAGAGGGGCGATAATTAAAGTTTACTAGTTAGCAAACTCTTTGCTTTGATAATTCTAAATCCATGCCGAATCGATACCCGATTTTTCACTGCAAAACTAGTAAAAACTAGCAAAAATGCTACCAACGATGTGAGACCATTTCATTCACTTGTTGAGCACATATGTATTTCTTGATTATGGCGGAGTTGTTTAAGATTACTTTCATATGACACTGCCAGTCTGCTCAATTTTAGAGAAATTATTCAAGCAAGTCAAAAGTGAATTAAAATAGCTTACTGTAAAAATCTTGTGCGATTGACAACAGGAAGCAGGCAGCAAGGGCTAAAATAGTCAGTCCCCGCATGGTGAAATCGCGGTCAGCAATTCGACACCAACATTTATATATGTGGTCGACCTTCGCATGCTCTTGTCCAATAAACAATCTACACATTTAAACCATGGAGATAAATTAAGATTTTGACAAATGTGTTATTATAATCTTTACCTAAAAATGCACAAATAATGCTATCTGTGGTTTATTTAAAGCAATGCATGTTGGAACAATCCTTATTATCCTAATAATCCAGTGTGATTTTTAAACGAAAAGAGGAAGTTATTATAAATCACCAGCGACTAAATTATTTGGAAGTATGAATAAATATGCACACACATGGCTGGAATAACGCTATGGATGCCTTTATGTTCTTAGTAATTTTGTAACGATATTTGTTTAATACATTAAATGTTACTTTCATGGGAACATTGAAGTCGAGTGGAATTTTCTTAATCACCCCAAAACGACTATAGCAGATGCGTAGCTCACTGTACAGTGAATCTAGTAGTCATTAAATATGGTCTAACAGCAGAAAAAATAATAATATTTAGCGGATGGAAAAGTGGAACGATTTATAGCGCGTTGAAATTTTTCTCAGGTCAATTTTACGTAATATCACTTCTGTTTGATTAATTAAATTAAAGCAATTTTACCTGAAAATTTGAATTTTTGGTTAAGTAAACCTCCGATTACCAGACAGAATTTTTGGTTTTTCATAGACCATAGCTATGATCTTCATTTAATTTAATTTCTTTTCAAACAAACCGATGGTTTTGGCAATTTTTTTAGTGTAGGAATGTTCATTACCTAACATGACACATTTAAATGTGGTGTTTGATATCATTGAGCGTAGTTACTCAGTTTGTTTTCTAATAATTCACGTCATCCATGGTACTGTAGTATCACGCATTTATCTAATTTCAATAAACCGATTGTCGCAGCCTTTCTACGGCCTGTCCGCCAATCGCATGGAAACGTCTGCTCATTCACTCTTGTGCATTAACCACTTACAACCACTTTATATATTCAGACGCTAGTATTTTTACTAGATAACCCAGACTGCAGCAGCCATTCACTGCCTTTAATGCACGCAACCGATACACTCTAGTGGTCTTAGGTACGTATTATCACCGTGCGTTTCCTCGCATACCATTCTTTCGGGACCTCTGATAACAAGTTCAGAACAACCAAATCGCTACATAGTTGACTAGTCAACTGTCAGTTAACAGAAATAGCTAACCACACACCCAGCCAAAACACCATGACAGGAAACAATGAAATGGCGTGTCAGCTGATCAAAGTAAAGTACCGAGCCAAGGAGCCTACCTATCCGATCGTGCGTTCAGCGCCGTCTGTGAGCCTCGTGTAGCATAATCACTTCCCATGCGTTCTGGCAGGATACACAACAAACGACCCCCGTATGGCCGCCTGCAAGGTGTTGAATAGATATGATAACTTGTAGGTCTTTCATCAAACACTTCGGGCATGAATATACCGAATCCCATGGAAGGACTTAATTCGTCTCCAAATCTCACAAAAATAGGGAAGATATTTACTACCAAAACTCAAGATACGCAAGCAGAACAATTAAATAAATAACGCAACAAAATAGATCAAAACATGACGCATGTCACTGTTGGTGCTGCGGTGCTCTTTTTTCTGACGCATTGTTTAAGTAGGTTCTCAGGTTATCCTGCATGTTCTCCCACGAAAGCGCCACCAGATTGGTCAGGTGCGACATGGGGTTTTTCGAGGAGGCAGTAGGTCCCACAAGAGGGATCGTTGAGGAATTGAAGGGGTTCCTGCTGGTGCAGACTTGATTCAGTCTGGTGTCTGCGGATGTCGCGTTGGCCTTGGAGCTAGGTGAGTCGCCGTAGATTGAACTAAGCGAATTTAGTGAGCGCAGGAGATCTTCCAGTTCCTCCACGGAAAGGGTCAGGAATTCAGACCCGCAATGAGTGAGAGCTTGCATCCAGGACTAGAAACGAACCCAAATCACTATTTCACCAGAGTTTTACTGTTTAGAAAGAACTTATTGAACAAATTTAGCAACTGTGAATGCGGCGACTCGTTCGGCTCAGAATTTGGAGGGCCTCCATCAAACGACCAACATTAAGAAAAGAACTGTCCTCGGTGAATGGTTACCGCAAGGACACTTTTGGAGTAAAATCATCACGAAACTGACAAGGCTGGAATTCAAAGGCAGAATTTATAAAAAGCCAAACATCAATTTTTGCACACACCGGACCTACACAACAGAAAAAACTAACAGACCGACCACATAGTCCTGCAAGTTTCACACCGATGTGATTGGGTGAAGTGCAACAGATTGCGGCTGAAAATAAGCACTCAGCCACAACGACTAGGAGTTTCTAACTGCGTACCAACTGCACACGCCAATGACGCTAGATTCGTCACGCTGTGAAATGCAGTCTAATTTAATCGATTTGGTCGTAGTTGAGGATGCTGGTGCGATTATGACATGCTAAGAGGCACGCAACTTGTCAATAAAGAAGCCTCAAGCATGAAGCATGGCAAACAATTTTACAGGATGGAGGGGAACTTTCACGAGTTCCATCATGGAAAACGGTTCGCCTGCTTTACGCAGTCCGCTTAGTCACCTTACTTCATCCTGTTCGTGAAAATAATTCACCTTACGTACGTATTTCCGGCAAAAATGTGCCTCCTTAGCAAAAAACATCAATAGGAAAAAGGTGAGAATTCATTAAAACTGGAATAAACAGTCACAAGGGATGCCCACAACCTACACCCAAATCACTATTTGTGGTGTTCTTTCAACTCTAACAGTAACTTACCAATGTGCTCAAGCACCAAAAAGGATTCATGAATTCATACAAGAGTATATATCGCTAATAAAATGAATCCCACCAAATAATACATCGAATCTGTGTGTAACTACATCGTGTAAGGCAGCTACCATGGGTATACACTTGAATATTTGCATCCAAGTTCAATGGAAAAAAACAAGAGGAAAGCAAGTAACAAAGTCTGGTGGCACCGATAAGGCTAGAATTTTGAGCAACACGCTAAATTCCCACCTCGTGACTATAAAATAGAACCGACTCGAACTTACTTCAGCTTCGGCCTCACTTTCAGCCAGGAGAATGTAATTTCGGCCCGAGTAGGTATTGGTGTGAAACCGTATGGCAAACATATTCTCGTCAACAAGCTCCACGGAATGACCTTCCAAAAATATAACACCAAGGGGTTCCTTGGCATGTTTACTTTCGCTGTATGTAAGGACATTCCCGTGCAAGACAAAGTACCGACGTTTAAAAGAGCGTTTTGTCTCAGTTCGCTTCTTCAGCAGATATCCCTCCTTATCCGGTACCTTCGGAAAAGCGTAATTAGTAACTGTTTTTTCGTTGATTATCCTCATTAGCGGTCAACCATAAACCTAGGTGACGAAAAAATCTATTAACAACGGCGTGTGGTGTGGCGTCGGATCAGGGCGCAGACATGTTGGACCACCTGGCCTCAGCCAATCCCGTGTCTCTCTACGATCCAATGGCATGCTGGAAAGGAAGGCAGCCAACCAGAGAAGGACATGGATGAGATGCAGTATATAATGATCGGCGTGGCCAGCGTGGTGGACTCGGATGGAAGGCGCCTGACGCGTGGCTCTGGCTTCTGATTGGTCGATAAAGTCTGTTCTGTTGTACCGGTCTTTTACCTATTAGGGCTTGGGTATTCTACAGGCGACACTGGTATAGCCGCAGCCATATTGGATTGCATCATAAGCTCAGGCAATGGATGCCCAGGGGGATTTAAAGGGTTTGGAGGAAGATCGGCACCAAAATATTCATTAATTAAACGAATCAAAAGTACGCTCCAAAATTGCAGCCGTTGTGTAAATGTGTCGATTGTTGTCTGGGAACTTCGAGCACGTACATAAATGATACTCTGGTTTTGCTAACCTTTATTTCATAATGCGAGGACAAACTAATTTAACGTTTGCTCTTTGCTTTTTATTGTCGCTATCTCAGGAAAATTGTTTAACTGAATGTTGGATGTTTTAATTATCTTTTGACATTATTTCTTAATTCACGTTTAGCGACTAAATTATCCGTGCAAATCCGATGATAGTAATCATTTTGCATGGCCTTGCTTTTGGGCTTAGGGAATATATGAAATGGGGTGGACCAAGTATCATTTTAGATTTAATTAGTAAATAAAATTTATAATTACGTTTTTCATTTTATATCAAGTCGAAATATAGCAAGTAACATATTTTTCGCCAGATCAAAACCTAAACATCAGTCTTTTAATGTTGACTCATGTACCATTTCATACACAAAAACCGGTGTATTGTGCAACAAGCAATTACCACTATTTATTTATCCGTGAAAAATATATGATATTT
This sequence comes from Mesocestoides corti, assembly GCA_900604375.1. NCBI lineage: Eukaryota > Metazoa > Platyhelminthes > Cestoda > Cyclophyllidea > Mesocestoididae > Mesocestoides > Mesocestoides corti. The sequence continues at coordinate 3,960 of UXSR01001198.1, read as the reverse complement.
GATACTATTTTGACAACTTTTTGTGGCATCATGAACGTTTTGCATAGTTGGTTCATGATTAACTGGAATCGATGATCAGAAAATAAGTCCGGTAAAATGAAGTTACATGGCAGTTGATTTTTTAAAAATTATCCGACAACAAGTTGAATAAACAACAAATCTAAGCAACTATATTCCAGCATACCCGTTACAGCGAAATAAAGGGCTATGTGAAAATAATATGAAAATATCACACAGACACCTATGTTAAGTGCCTAATACGGCAAAGAAAATAACGTTTGAGGTTTGATTTCACCGCAACTGCCCACATTACTTATAGAACATACAATTTTGTGGTTGACAACTTATTCTTTAGCAATCTTGGTGAAGTGTTTGACTACTGGAAACTGGAAGTTAGAGGTGCTCTTAGCAGCAGTGTAGAGACATTCTTCTACCTGGACTTAATCCAACAAATTTGATTTTATTTCCCACAAGGTGCACTATAGTACAATTTTGGAAAGCCAAGGACTTTTTTGATGGAAACAGCAATTTTAGTGGGGCTCAATTTTCAGACCATGGTACTTTGAAGGACGAATGGAACATTGCAACTTTTTATACGTCTACAGCATTAATACTTATGGTTTGAACAGTATGGGTCTAGGATCATACAAAAGAAACCCCTATAATCTGAAATTTTCAGTGTGAACTGACATTGATCTAACTTGGTGGTGATAACGCACGACGAAATGTGGATGGGCAGTGCCTCAACCCTGCTTATCCAATCCAAACCCCTGAATTCCTCCAAACTCAAAATCGTCGCATTTGAGAAAGTTTGTTGTATGCATCTTTACTGCAAAAAGTTTCATTATCATTTTGAAAAATCAACGTACTATCTCCGAATGTTGACGTCGACAACATTTTTAATGTGCGCAGCCTTTTGGATGGTGTGATTTTTTAACAGCGGAACGTTACTCATTACGAGTTTCCGAATGTCAAGTACTAAATCAGAGGCAATATTGAATCTGTCTGTGAAACGATGTCAGCAAATCTTGGAATATGTTGCTGCGATTTGAAAGGATCCAGTATCGTGTCTCTGCTATACTGGTAGAGAAGGCATTTGGTGCTGTTCGTGATATAATTAGCTGGACAGTCGCACTTCCAAGCCTTACGGAAATCAGCGGAGCATAATCCACTAATCCAATGTCAAGCAAATTAACTGTTTGCTGGATTTCCGTAAACAACAGATTAGAGCCAACCAGAATATGCAAAATAAAGGTCAGCTAGCACTGTCGTAATAACCCCTATTATTCTTCACACATATTGGCAGCAGTTATGTTGCAATTTAATTGTGGATTCAAAAGCAGAAATTCACTGTAGCGAAAAGACAATTTCTTGGAATACCATGGCAACGGTCCATGATAGCTTTCAGCCCTGACTTAGCTAATTTTTGAAATTAAAGTTGACTTTTAAGAGTTATATCGGAAAAAAGGACACAACCAATATCGACTTTTAATCACATTACTAAACTGAATGCCACACTGAGAAATTCGATGCAACTTAGAGTCATGATTTAGTCGGTATTAACCTAAATATCATGCTAGAAGGTATGAAGTTTACTCTAATTTTTCAGTAATTGATGTGGAGAAATTTGATTAATTTGAACATGGAAATTGTTATAAACTCATTACGAGAGATTTGCAGGGGGTTCATTAAGAAAGATGGTCTTAAAAAATTCACACAACGATGACGATTTTAAAAATACATACATTTAATATCTACTGACCAGCTATCATAATCCCCACTCCAAATCATTTTCTATAAGCAAATCGAGAAAAAATCAATATTGATTAATACTTATTACTACTGATCGGTACAGGTAAAAACCTAAAGAAGGTGTTATTTTGAATTTAAGGATTCTGTGCTGCTAAGCAGCAACCTTCGTAATCACACATTTACTAACTGGTGGCAACGTGTTGGGTTTTCGGAAATGGTTTTCGAAACGTCGAGAGAACAAAATAGAGATCAGCAACAATTAAAGACAAAGTTGTGCTGTGTTTGGCAGGTTCTGCGTAGGTTTTATCATAAATAGGATAAAAGAGTGTTTCTGAGACGAAACTATGACTCTGTTTCAGCTGCATGTGTTTCGTGTTCCACTCCCAAAATGCGAACAAGCGTTCCAATGAACGCGCCTTTTATTTAAATCACATGGAAATCCATTCTTTAAATCACACTGGAGCTCCTTTGTCGATGTTATATTTTAATGACAGCCGGCGAAAACTCACTTGGTTTGATTACGAATTTCTGCGAGTCATATAATCCAAAGGGACTAAGATATGACTTACTGAATGAAACAATTTGGTTGACAGTAAGTCAAATACGAGGAGGGAATCACAAGTAACAAATTAGAACTTTAAAAAATGGGGCATGAAATTGAAAGTAATTTGTTTACGCAGGAAACTGGTTAGTGGGATTACCTTATCGGCTTCTGAGAGTAAAATGTGGTATTAAATGTCTGAAAGATCCAATGGTAACCGCGATTAATTAAGCTTTTACAATCAAACGCTCAAAATTGAAACAGCATGACTGACCAACAAACCGGAGCCACAACAAACACAACGATTTATTGCTGTCTTACGCCTACTTATCACGCAAAGTAAGCTCAGCAAGGGCTAGTGAGAAAAATGCAGTGGAAGTCAATTTTAAAAAAAACAGGCCCATTTTAGTGTCATATTTTGCGTTCTTAAAATTCCTCACTGTAATTACATGGAATCCGTGGTCAAAATAGGGTTTTTATTAAATTTATACTGGGTTTTTTACATGTTACGTCTCAAACATCCATGAATGAAATTTGCTACTGCAAACCACGAAGATCTCTTGCTACAAAGCATAGCACAGTAGGCAGCTGTAATTTTTCGGTAGCCTAAACTACAATTTTAAGCGACGTGGTATATCCCTTGTTATTCAAAAAATTTACTAATTAAAGATTATCCACTCTTGAATTAGCACTTAAGGGAGGTCATGACATAGCCACACAGTTTCATCGTTTGTTAGCTAAAAGGTCTAAGGTATTACCAGTTAGGCGTGTCCTCAAATCAGATTAATGTCTACTGTTAGTTTAAACTTGTCGTGGAAAAAGGTCTGATTATGGCAAATTACTATTACACTATCTGACTCAATGGTTTGTCATTATAATACAAACAGTTTACATCAAGTCAGGTCTTTGGCTGAGACAGGGGATAACATCATAAATACAAGTATCAAATTTAGTTTGAATATGGCACCAGTCACCTGTCCGAGGAGGGTTAAGCACTTTCAGGATAGGATATTGCATACAGCTGGGCTGACGCGGTCTCGCACAATCCAAATAGCATTCCTATCTTTAAAACAGGCGATTGGAATGACCAGCATGGCACCAATGAAGTCTTTGTTTTGAGGAACACGATGGAGGCTTTCAGTAAGACAATTTCCAAGATGCGGAGCCTTTAATTAACTGAGTTGTCGATTGCCTTCTGATTAGGTGTCTTTTTGTTCCAAATTCATAGCGTCTCTTTCGCATCACCAAAGACTCGAAAACAGATTAAAGGTGGACAAAGTTGACGATTGTGCTAATCGGAATGATACTTTCACAATCATGGGAGTCGCCTAGAAGTAGGCAAGCAGTCGAAATATGTTTTTTTTTTTAAATTAATCCGTTAAAACCAACTCTGTTCAGTTAAATACACTTTGTAGCAGTTGGAAATAAAAACAGCTGAAGTGCAAGGGGAATCAAAACCCATCGAAAAAAGGATTTTCTAACACAAACAATGAACTACCTCGGCCCAAAGGCCTATTTTATGAAACCATTGTCCGTTAAAGACAAAGATATGTCTATCTGTCAACTAACAACGCCCGCACAGTTAAGTTGCTTGACATTGGATTAGTGGATTATGCTCCGCTGATTTCCGTAAGGCTTGGAAGTGCGACTGTCCAGCTAATTATATC
>UXSR01001197.1:0-10270 GCA_900604375.1 Mesocestoides corti | reverse complement strand
ATTCAACTCACAGACAAAGCCACTCTACATTTGACTTCGCTAATCATCTGCCTCCGATAGGGTGGTTAATGGACATTGTGTTCGGTATTATTAAGATATTTTATTTCAATTAATTGTATGTGTGATCTTTGTTTTCTGCTCTTTTGATGGATGGCTGTACTGAAAAAAGAGTTTATTTCGCATTTGAAAATCAGCATTTTATTGAATACATGTCTACATTGCTTTTATTAATCGTTTTTTATTCAATTGTTTTATATTGTTTGTTAAAGATTCAATAATTTTTTGATATAACTGTGATTCCTCAGGATAATAATCTTTTTTGGGAAAGTTTAATGGTCCTTTTATGATTTCAAGAGGTTCAACTGCGTCTATTACTTTTACCCTTTACATCCAGAACCATCTGCCTGGCGCTACTCAGTTCGGCCACGTTCTCTGGCTTCATTGCATTTAAAACAGTGCTTGATTTTTTTTTGCCTCGTAGCTACTGATATTTCTTTGTATGAGATTTAACTGCATTGAATTAGAATCTTTCATGCATTTTCTGATTTCCAATACGCCGGCTATTCATAGCGGAATTTTTGAAATGTAGCCGTTAGCCTTTTCTAAATCTTTTTCAAGCCTAGTTGTGCACAATGAGTGGTCCTTTACTAATTTTCTTCGACACATTTAGTGCTGATGAACAGGGTCAAGTAATAAAGTTGTTAGCCTTAACTGTGTAGAACAACCTCAATTTCGTTCGCTTTCCAAGCCTTGTTAGCCTTTCAGAAATTCGGATAATTCCCTTTGGTTCTGTTGTTGAAAGCAACTTATCCGACGAAGCGGTTATTGGGTTCGACCTTAATCATTCCTATTATTTTTACTTTTAGGACAACTAACCCAGCGTCATTCGACGTTAAGTTTTATGGCTACACTGACACTACATCATCAACTTTACAACAAATATCTGAGTAAGTGATTTCTCACTTTAATTCATTTTAAAGGTGTAATTACAATGAATCAAATGGAATCTGTTGTATTCCGTTTTTACAATCGGTACGTTGTGTATCTTGATAATAAATTTAGGTTACGACCAACTTCCTCCTTTTACGGGGAAACTACTCGACCATAACTGTGGCCTTATTCGGGATGCCCTATCTCTCCCCATTACATCAGTCTGGATTAACTGTTCCAAACTTTTCTATCCCCCCCCCTCCACTGGTGCCAGGTAAAGTATAGCGTATTGTCAATTACGTTTAGTTTCTGGTGGGTCAGTTTATGCTGTGTCACATGCCCTAAGCGGCGACGGAACCTTTCAGTCAGCCCCTCAAATTTCGCAGGTAAAGGCGCACGCTATTAAATGTGCCGCTATTTTGACAGGCTTGTTTAAGTAAAAATGCCTTGATCTCGTTTCAGGCTTCGAATGGTTCAAACTGGCCTTCTCAGGCGAGTGTGTTGCACACCACTGAAACTCCTGTTTTTCCGAATACGTCTGCTAAACCAAACGCGCCGAAGTCGGGTGAATTGCTTGCCAAAAGTTCTAACGAGACAGTCTATGGGTTCGAAGATGGAGAGATCCAGGTAGCTTTTTTTAAGGTGATATGGAGCGGGATTCTTTTGGAACATTTGTCATAGCTGTGCAGAACTGGTTACCGTTAATCTTTATACTGTAGGATATGGACTATGATGTAATTTCCTCCAACGATGATCTCTTTTCTGAAAACGAAGATGCTGATTCAGTAAGTCGAGTTCGGGTCTGTCAATTAACTTTGCTCGTTATTCTTTCATCACAATTTAGAGGCGCTTTTTAGAATTTTGCAGCTGTAAGTGCCAAAGGCGTTTTTTTAAAGAACTGGTGTGTTATAAGTTTCGTTCCCGTTATGGCTTATGTTCTGAATTCATACTTGATTCAAACCGTATAGTAGAGTATAGTCGTTTTCTACCGCACAACCTAGTGTTATTTTTTCATATCAAAAAAGACTAAGCATTCCCTAATGTATACTAATTTTGTAACTAGAATATGGCTAAGAATCTCGGTCATATGGATTCAGCCGACCTCCTTTTGGATTCGTGTCGATGGAGATTTAATCCTTTTTCTCTCATCGATCTTCCTGAAAATTCGTTGCCCGCCACTAATCGACGCAGACTTCCCAATCCGGCATTTACTCTATATGAGGTGGGTCTCATCACTCGTTGTAGTCTGTGGAAATGTCGATTTCGTGAGTCACACTTGTAAAGTAAGCATCTGCGTCCCCTACACACTTACCCGACTGAGCGCATATGCACTACGTAGGTATGATAGTTTATTAAAGCATGTGAACTTAGCAAATTTGTTTTAGCGCATCACCCATTAGTTGAATTTAAGACTATTTATAACTTTTTCGTGATCCTAATCTTTAAGGTACATCATTGGTTACTTTCAACCGGCCAAACAGACTGTTTCCGTGGCGAAGAAAAGGAAGTCTCCCAACTACAACTCGGTGATGCATCTTTATTAACACCACCACCCTCAGATCTCGCTCTGTCCAAACTAGACGCAGACTACCTCCTTAGTGCCAGCGATGAGTTTGGCATAGAAGCTGACAAATTCGGAGCTGAGTTAGTTATTATTATCCCTACTACTTTTTTGTTACCAATTTCCCTTTTCACGTCTAACCTTTAACTCCCTGTTTCATTTTCAGGTGGGTAATTGCCATTGAAAAGCTTACGAACGTTTTACCATCTGGTCTTGCCTACTTATCGTTGCATGAACATGACGCTTACGAATGTAAGTAACTGTAATTTATAGGTCAATTGTTGACAGTTCATTTATTCTGGAGACATTAAATCATCAGCCCGGTTTTAGTCGTGATAACTTGCCTACTTGTGTGGACCTACGCCGGCCTCGATTTGGACTCAGCACTTAAGCAGCCCGACTCAACCTACATCCTTCGGCACTTACGCACCGGGGTAGAGTTACTGGGTATGATCATGTCCACCACGTGCGAGGAAGTTTGTGCGAAGTTCCTCCAATCCGTCCCAGCACCCTGGCACCTCCTCGAGGCCATGAGGTCGAACCATGAGTTGCCCTCGGCCTTCCACTCCCAGCATATGCTCATCTCTCTTCTTGACTCGCCTCTCATTGCCACTCCGTTAAGAATGCTCATAATCAATGTACTGGAGCGTAGTTTGAGTTTGCCTGTTGGATTCAGGGCTTTTGTTGGGAAGCCCATTACTGACGCTAGCAGTAAGGAAGAAGGCGAGCAACTGACACCTTACCAACGAATCATTCTTTTCCTCGCTTCTAACAAGGTTAGTATGTATTGGTAGCTTGCATGCAGCGTTGTTTGCTTCATACGTTACAAACGCGTTGACATTTCTGGCTGGTCTAGAAGCCCAGAGGACAGTAATGAATCGAAAAGACCAGGAGCACATGTTCGTTTTATGCTGTGTTGTGTTGTGTTTTCCGGTTAAACTCGACTCAGCCATGCATACAGGAAAGGTATGAAGACTACCAACTACTAGTCGGCATCTAAGGAAATGACTAGGTACTAGGCGTACAAAATGTGGACCGCACATTCTAAGCTGACGAATGCTAGCAGTCATTAAGCTCAATCAATTATAAATAGCCGACCTAAGAACATCATGATTTCACGTCTAGGCACATTATTCTAGTCGTGTTTGTTCAAGTTGCTAAACGTTGTCTCCAAATCAATCTGAATTTATCTGTGATACTGTACATTCAACGTATGTTTATTTTGGATTTGCAATGTACTTATTATTCCGGACAAAACCGTTTCTTTAGAGGCCATTGCCAACCTAAGCCGCTAAATCTTTTTTGTACTATTCTCTATGCTTAAATTTGACTGGTCAAACTAATGTATTCAACGTCCATATTTATGGTCCCTTCCAGCCCTTGGTCTTGACGTAAATTGCAACCAATCTCATTAATTGTGGTTAAAAAGTAAATGAAATCCCCAAACTGTCCTAAGTTGGGATGTAGATTTTTCCAGGTGAGTTCTGCCCCCGGAAATTTCGATTAATGATAATCTATAGCTATTAAAAGTAATCCGTAAACATTTGGTCTAGGGATATCTGGTGTGTGTTACCTTTTTTCTGGAAATCGTAAGTGTGCTTCAGGGCAAATGGCGAATTACGAAATCAAAAGCCGTGTTGATTGTGGAAGTTCGTGGAAAATATGCATTTTAATCTGACTGTGAATTTTCTTTTTGATGTAATGTTTCCAGATTCGTCCATAACCGAATTTGTCCGTTTCTGTCTTATTCGTACCTTTGGGTCATAACGTAGCAACCAAAATTTGAACTTTTCTTTTAGTCGACTCCTATTGCTTTGGCTTGTTGTCGCCTTCTTGCGAAAATTCGTGTCTACGAAATGCTTCTCGAATTCGATGAATTTATGAAACAGTGGGTTTGGTCTTTTGTGTTACACCAATTAATCATCTGTCCTCGTCTCTGTAAATTCTCCTTTTAACTTCCCGTAGACTTAAGTCCGCAGGTAATGAGCCTTCAATGGATGAACAACTAAACAGGGAGCGTTCGCTTCAGACCTACTTGACTGAGATCGCGCGTGTAATTGAGAAACCTGATTTAGTTCAAGTAAGGTTGCCTTTTTGAAGTCGACATCTACTTTGTGGGCCAACATTTGTGAGTAGCGGTTTCGCACAACTTTCGGGCATAGCATTTTCGCAAAATATCGCATTTTACTTTAGGTTTAAAATTATAAGGGACTTCATGATAAACATCTGTGGCCGAGTGTACTTTAACGCGCTCTTTCGTGTGGTCCATTATTCCTAATATTAATTAGTAGCTCAACAACAAACGTGATCTTCAGCATTTGAATATTACAGTCACATTTGTGGAAGATAAGCAAATACCTCTCCAGAACTGAACTCTAACTGTTAACAGAGAATGGTGATATTTATTCGTGTGTTCGTTTGTCTTGCTAGGAAAAAAATTGGCTTTTAATAAGAAATTGGACATTTTGGGAGTTCGACTCGACTTCGAGTTGCCCCTTGGGGATTTGGTAAAGGGGCTTGCCAGCAATTTCGATAAATCCGATGTGAGGCAAGAGCAATTTTAAAACAAAGCAAAACTGCTGCTCACAAATTCCGACCCACATTGAATTTACAAAGTGCTGCAGATAGTAAATTGACCTACCTATTTTAGTTATCCCCGAGAAATGGAGCGCCGAAAGTGAAGTCAGAGAAGTTTACTAGCGACTTCTACCCAATACTCTACAGGCTTTTTGACTCAATGTACGTTTGAATTGTTGTGGTGCAGGATGTGACGGTAGCAATTTATTTTCTACATATATGCCATTTCGCTTTCACCGTGGCAACTTCACGGGGTATGTTGTTCCCACTGCATATATTTAAACCGTAGAAAGGTCTTCGTTAAGTGCACTCCTTTGACCAACTATTGACTGTCGCGTCAGAGCCCTGAGCGCCCCAACATCAACTTTATTTTGCGTTGCACATGTAGCTGGGATCAGTTTTCCACAAAAACAAGGGATTTACTTTGATGTTTAGTCATTTCCTCGACCACGTCGTGTGGCTAGTGGAGACAGATGAAAACCACGTGTTTCCGGGTGTTTCGTCTGAGGCTGCATTCGGCGTTCTTGAAGATCTAGTCGAGAAACCTTCAGGTCTCCTTTTTCTTGCATCTTCGCCACTTTCTACTGCTCGTCTTCTGCGATTCCTCCTATCTAGGGGAAGCAGAGAGCCTTTGAAGAATTTGGGCCTGGAGTTAGCAGTCAAGCTAGAAGCTCTTGAGCATATTGATTTGCTCATTGCTGCAACTCGAAGCAAAGGTGAGTTATAGGCAACGCACTCTCACTTAAACCATAAATGTTTGTACTCACCTTTTATCCGTGAGCGCAATGGATCCGGGAGTTTACATTAGGAAACCAAATTATTTTGATTCCTTATGGAAAATTTCAGCACGACAAAAAGTATTGAATTTGGCGGTGAAAACTGAGCCGAAATCAATGGAACACAAAGGCCACAATCGCTTGAATTAACTATGGACTTTATTATCCCCTTATTGCACGTTTGGAGTTTTTGCATTAAACGAAGCTCCCATTTCGGTCTCCGACCTTTAGCTCGGTCTTTTGACTGTGTTTTGCATGGTGTGCGTAAGACTTCCTCGAAATCACGATGCGAAATTGGCTCGGGGCGGCGGGAGTGTGCGGTATGTGTGGACACTCAATCGTACGGAGTGGGCGAATGCCCTACTCAAGGGCCTTTGACCAACCTTAACCGCAGAGGTTGAAGCAAATTACGCCACGCAGATCACGATGTCCGTGAAACATGCTATTGCACAGAACACGACGTCGTGCCTTTTTTCTCCGTGTGGGTCATGGAGACTATGCCTCCTTTACACTCTTGAGGTCTATTTGGGAAATGTTTGCTTCCATGACTTTAATATCTAACCTTTTTGTTCGCCATGGAGGATTTGTTGGTGGAAGTTTTTATCGGCAATAATATTGCTACTGGCTCTTTCTCGAATTTGATCGGATCATTCCATAGTTTCTTTTCTTTACACAGGACTATACTACCACATTTCGTTTGTGGTTAAGATGTTAAATTACTTGCAGACTTGGTTTTCTTTCTAGTAACTGCGCATGTCAAATTTGAGGTAATCAATTAAGAGAATTATGATTCGCAGAGAGACTGTGACCAGTGGAGTTATAGATGCATGCGTTTAAGTTATCTTTTCTAATGAACCATTTGCGTTGAATTTCACCTAAGGTGAATGGCATTGAAGTGTTTTTTTATGCAGTAAGGGAGAACTTTTTTTGATTAACAGGTACATGGCATTTTGGCCTCTGCATACTCTCCTGGTCAAACTTTTACACAATGCTTATCTTTAAATTAATTCAGCTTATTAGCCGGCCTCATTAAACGTGTACTTGTTAACAGTATTAGCACCACAGTTTTACTAAATGGCCAAATCTCTTTTCCGCCTGTTGCCCTTCCCCCTTCGCCTTCATTTTTCTCCCTCCTCTTCCCTTCATGGAGGCGAAACAGGCTGTCAGAGTTACATCGGCGAAAGTGTTCGCGTGGATATGGAAGCCAAGGAGGCCGGAACAGTGCTGTCGACCTCTCCTGACCCTATCTACGACGCGCTCTTTGGTCTGGCACGACTGTTTCTAGAGCCAAAATTTGCTCCCTGGGTCGCTAGTCTACTCTCATCGGACGATTTCTTCGTACCGTGTCTCATGCTTTTCGAGGCCTATGACCGACAAGTAAAAGGGGACCCTAAAACCAAAGCCAAATCTGAAGACGACAGTGAAAAATGTGAGGAATTTTTGTCCAGTTACTTTCATTGCATAGTCTGCCCCGTCTCCCGATTTCAGTTTGATGTGGCTGACATCGCATACCACAATGAGGGCTTAGCAAAATGTGTATAGGCTACGTTTTTTATAGTTATTTCATATTGCCAATTTTCGTTGGCGTCTTTTATTCCCCATGTTCATTTCATTTGGAAAACATTGTGAAATGAAAGTTGACTTGCGGATACTTGCTAGTTAGGTAATATGGTAGTTCGCATCATGGCTGGTGTATTGAATGATTATGTTACACACCAGAAACTTCAAAAACGGAAATATGAAAGAAACGAGCGCATTGGGACACAATTTCACGTTGGGCTCGGTACGACATGTGTAACACCGCTTATTTCCGGTTTCCGTTTTTCTTATGTTAGCTTGGCAACCAAACTGAAAATAATGAATATTTTGCAAAACTAGTTAGGGGTCACTTTCGGAATCTGTTGTGCAACCTGGAATGCGTGCCAAGTAATTGAGAAAGTACTTGCTCTTATTTAAATTATTCGATTTCGTGACAGCTGCTGAAAAGTGTGAACCGGATATGAAAGAGTCGTCACAACGGGAGCTATCTGAAGTTCGGAAATCCTTCCTCTTGCGACTCGGCTACTCAAGTACACGCTTGGAGGTATCCAGTCTTCTGTCAATCATTGGAATTGGCCTCCTTCGACATGCCGATGATGTGCACTATTTGGAGCGGTTTGGACCTCGGCTTTTGCAAATAGTACAGCGTAAGATCCGTTACCAATTTCGAATAAGCTTCTGCTAATGCCATGTAAATTGTAAATGATAAATACGGCTAAAGCATTAGTTGTGGTCATGGGCAATTGTTGTGTACTCATCGGCATCTGTTCGGAACACGTTTTACTGGTGCCGCGAGCTCACCGTTCTCACTCCTACGCTTGTTGCATGTGCGTTGCTCGTTTAAGTGGAGATGGTGGTGTGGCATGCAATTTTACACAAATTTATCAATCACACAAGTGATGTACATTTAACATAACCAAAAGTCGAGGTGGCGTCACCTGCTTTCCCATTAATCACGCACCCAAGACGCTGAGTTGTTCTTCAAGGTATCAACCTCAGCACCCCCTTCTATTAAAGCCACCTGCAAACTTAATTGCCCACAGGAGGAGAAATTTAATACTGCAGCTTTCAGAACCGAGGATTTAGCCGAGGCATGTGTAATTGTATTTACTCTGTTTGCTGGTATTTTGCTCTACTTTGTGGTAGCACCTTCTTCTTCAACCTGAAACCTGATCTTATCTACCTCGGACACTTTAGAGACCCCTTGGGAGGAAGCTGTCTCTAGTCTGTCGCCTGCTCTGATCTTTTCTCACCACCGGAATTTTTCGGAGGCTGCTTCTTCCTGGCTATACTGGCTTCGCGAGGCTCCTCTGCTGTCGCTTCACACACCTCGTGAGACTTTCTCTTGGCTCCTCGATCAATTGGGTCCACTGACAGACGCCCTAGAGCGCTCCATGACTGATTCGCCGTCAAGTGTGCCGCGTTCGAGCTCATCTAATGCGGCTCGTGCCATCCCTTCAGCCCTCCTCCTTCTCCTTCGATTGATACGCGGTCATTTGGCGCAACGCCGCGATGAAGACGAGGGTGGACTGGCACTGATTGAGCTCTATAGCCGCAACGGCCTATACATACTGACAGCATTGACCGAATGCTTGGCTGACTACTTGCTCAGACAACCAGCAGACGAGTTGGCTTCGGAGATGTTGGAGGTGGCTCTGGATGTCCTAACAACTCTCGTCTGTGCTTTGGTAAAAGCCGCCGAAGGAGGAGCCGATTTCCGGGATCGGAGTCCGGTGAAGGCTGTTTGCAGAGCGTATGCTGCTGTCGTAGTTTATGGTAGGGGTGGAAAGCCGAACAACAAGGTGGGTGTTGTGTCAATTGTGCCTATGTCCTGGTTTACTGATTGTGGTCTCTGACGTTTGACTTGCAATGGTCAAAATTACGGTCCTGTGTTCGTTGTGTATTTGAGCGATAGCATTTAGTTTTCCATTAATCCGTGTGTTCAAGTTTGGGATTCTCTTTGAAGTGGTTGTCAAGTTGAATACTCTAATATGGATTGGTAGGCGAACTCCTCAGTTGTATGCGGTTCGCTGTTCTTGCTCATATCATCTTTGAGCGGTTATGTCTTTCACTGGCTTGCTGTGCATGCTACCACTTATACATCCATAAGTGCTTATTTTGTGAGGTGCTTCTCGCCTTTTGCATAAACACTATCTTCATCATGATTGTTATAATTTTACTTCGTTTCATTCAAAGGCTAGAAAACACATTCTTCGGTGCCTCGCTGCCTACTCTGCCACCTGCCAAGACGCTTGTTCCTCCGAAGGTAGTTTCGTTTTTAACAACTTTGCATTCTGTCATGTGCATTTAGGAGGGAGAGGAATCATATTCGGTGGCCGAAAGATCCTCTTGAGGTTTCCTGATGTGACTGTCAATGAGCTTGTAGTTAAAACAATTTATAGCCCATTGACCATGAGTACTGCATTCATAAAGCATCATCTGAGTTTTGGCATTTATAAGCGGTGGCTGTGCAGGCTTGTTAAGTTCGTTTTAACAAACGGTTAAATAAGACGAGAACGCGGATTATTAAATATTTGCACTGGGTGCAGATGAGCTACAATGCCTCCATTATCATTGACTTGCAGCACGCAAATTGACGCAGATGAAAGCTGCAAGGGATGATCAGAGCCACATTTGGGCCATGACAACTGCGTTCTGGTCCTTTGCGGTTGTCGCTGCAGACGCAAGCCGTCCCATTCGAATTGGTGCCTAGAATATAGTCAAGCGCTTGAGTCACGGTGCATCAGCAGGACCCAGGCACTGCCATCTGATGTTTCTGATGGCCTTGTGTCGAATTTCACCATAACATCACCAGAATTAGTGTCTGCTCCTCTTGGGCAGGGTGTGGAAGATTCTCATTCATCAAGGGGGTTAGGAATGGGCTTAT
>UXSR01001196.1:0-10286 GCA_900604375.1 Mesocestoides corti | reverse complement strand
CTGATAATCTCTTCAAATTAGATGTCCAATAAGGTCTATAAAAGTTTTCAATGAGAACCCTTAGTTGTTCACTTTAATCCTTTGATATGTGCCAACAGCGGTTTAGCGACATGTATTTTCCTTTTCTTGACCACGTCAATACATTAATGCGTCCATGTTGGCTTGAAATCGGTCAGCAAATGGAACGATGGAACCCACAAAGAAATGGCTTTTCGCTTACTCGTAGCTTACCGGATTATCGTTCAATGTGAGTTGCGATATGATCACTTTAGGTGGCAACTCGTGAATTTGCGACAACATGACAATTTACAACTTCCACCATCTATGCGACTGACTGTTGCGACAAATTTTATTTAAGCCTGCAGATTAAAGGGCATTTTTCGAAATGCTTCTTTAATTCAGCACAGTACACAGTACAGCACTCATTCGCTAAATTAAGAAGTCAGCTCAATTGGTTGTGTGCGACCTCTCCATCAATGGGAGCAACTTGTTGACAATATAGCCATACACAATGTCTAGTGCCACATCGTGGGCCTCGTGCATGTCGATAAGGTCCCTCACAGTAGTTGCTGAATGTTCGTCGTTGTCGACGGACTTCAGGTGCTCCAGGATGTCATCCTCACTAAAGAGAAGTCCACGGGGTATGTAGTGTAAATGACGATGACCTACGTTGGCATTGGCCCGTTCCCAGTGACCAGACACAATACTCTACGCAGCACTAACAACACACTCCATATATGTATGGACACACATGTATTTGCGTATTCACTTACCTGTAATTTAGCGGGTAACATAATCCACAGTCCAGTGCATGCACTTTATTCAGTGACGCGAATGTCGAGTTACTCTGGAATACGTTATGCGCTACAACGTGTCCTCATCACATCAGCTAATTAGCCTACTTATCCATATTCGATTAATCTTGTTTGCAAGTTGTCTTAGGGTGAAGGAGCTCCTTCAAAATGATTGTGTTAGGAAGCATTTTGACCAGCATAGTGGACAGATCATGTTGGCTTAAATTGTGAACGAAGTAAAGGCTATCGTGGAACCCTTAGAAGGTGACACAGTTTGCCAACTGCCACCTAGGGCTGTGGAGACAGAAAGACAGTGGTAATGCAACAGCTAACTGCTGCACCAATTCTACCTTTTGAACCTGCTTGCTATGCCAATCGAAGGGAAGATTCGACATCTACAACCACACTCCATCACGAATTTAAGCATTCACTTCACTTGTAATTTAATAGTTAAAATAATTCACGGCCTAGTGCATGTGCATTAGTCAGTGACGTGAATGGGTAGTTACTCGTGCAATATGCTTTGCTTTACACGATGGAAAGTAATGATCAAATCACGCTTAGTTGTCCTTGAAAGGCTGTCATAAATTTCAAGAATAAAGCTGCACGGTCGGCCAATACTGAAATTTGCCATTATGTTTGTCATTGTTACCACTACACGCTACTTTACTTTCACTTTTGCAGTCACTTTAAATCAGAAAGCACTTCTAATGGTTATTCAGTACGGCCTCATCCTGCTACCTTAAATATTATCTCCTACTCTACGTCTCAGCATATGCATACAAATTGCAATAGATATTTGTCAATTTTGCACAGATGGGTGAGACCCTATTGCAGATGACGCCTCCGGTGTGCATCTCACTGTATTGCACTGAAATATGTGTATCACCTTATATCACACACCTGTCTGTGAGTAGCAGTGCATTTCAAACAGTAAAGATGTGAAACAGTAAAGCAATCTACTTCAGTTTTGTATGCAATGTCCTCGCAAAAAAACAGGAAACTGTCAAGGCCTTGCTGCATGAATATAGGGTTAACGGATAAAATTTTGCCTTACATCACTCTAACATTGATATGGCAAGTGCTTCGATACTATACAAAGTTTCAACTTTGACAAACTGACCATCGTTTTGTAATTTAGCTGATTAAATGAAACTACAATTTCCAACACCCTTTAATTGCAAGACAGTCGTTTCCAGTAATTAGCACAATCTCTGCTGGACCCACCAGCATAAATATTACACGTGAATTGCTCAGTTTATGAGGAAAGATTCCACTCAACATTGTCATCAAGGTGTGCTTGATCTCGGAAGGCAGTTTTTGTGCGCGTGTAGGAGGCGATTGAAATGTCCTCTTTCTTACCTCGTTGTTTTTCCAGGTGGTAGTTGTACCACATGTTGGTGCATTCACTATTAAACGTTCCATGAAATAAATACCCTACTAGAGACTGCTGGGAGGCCATGGAACTTACATGCGTAGGCCACTGTGTGAGATTTATTGACACTAGACGATGTTCAAAAATAAATGTCTTGACACGAATATTCCGCTGCATGGAAAGCAATATTTCTTCCAACATGAGACTCTGTTTAAAAGCTTAATACGAAGTCCAAAAATTTGCGGAAATGTTTTTACCACAGCCAAAATGCGTCATGTAATTAATGTTAAGTTTATCACTGAGTGCGGTTGATATGCACTGAATTTAGGGCAAATGTTCTAACTAAACAGGAGTTGATGTAGATGAGTGTATAGTGGACTGACAGCCGCCAAGATCAAGCTACTACAAGTGCATTAAAGTAATAATTGGTAAAATTATCGTTGCCGTGATTAATTTACATTGTGTCACAGCAAAACCTAACAGCACGAGCAGCTGCTTAGCAGTCCCCAGAACTCTTGTGAGATGTCAGCTCAAACCAAACTACGCTAATGTAAGACGAGGCAGGACCTCGTGTGGAGAGCTTTTAACTTCTCATCAAAACGTCGTGACCTGCGAATGTGCCTACTCATATTAGTCTGGAATGATGTTGACTTGATGGACCAAGGCGTACTAACACAAATGTTGATGTCATTATTGAGCTGTGGATGACTCACTCAGTGAAGCAGCATGGTTAGGAGGATTAAGTAAACACAGACGGAATCCTGAGAAGCGCTAAGCCGTCATGGATAATATTGAACCCTTGGCAATGTGACTGAACATAAAACCAGTATGAGTGTATGCCTATTTTCCTTATGGGTTTAAACGGAAATATTTGCCTCAACATTGTCAAAAAGAAATGTTTATGTGTGTAGGAAAGCCATAAATTATTCACTATGTGTAGGAGGCGAAATAAATAGCGACTTTTTTATTTCGAGTGTCTGTTCCTAGAGGTTTCCATCCCACAAGTTGCAGGATTTACTAAAAACGGTCCACGAAATAACGGAATACATTTGGTTTTTTTACTTTTCCGGGAAAAATGTTCTAAAAGAATTTATGACCCAATTACGATCTCAACGTTAGTTCATGCAACTGAAATTGCGCCACAATTTCTTGTCTGAGACAAATTCTGTTCCTCCTTTGCTGGCTTAGGTATTAAAACAAATGTGAATGCAATGTGTGGAGCCTTGATTACCCATTCTACATGTTTCGGATAGTTTGTACCTCTCCTTCGATTGCAGATTATGTTACAAAATACGTCGGTGGGCTTCTAGAGAAGATCACATTGAATGCAGTGAAAGGATGCACGAAAATCCATAAGATGTACATTTTAATGCTGCACCAAAAACGACGGTTTACATGACGTTGTCCGCAATTCTAGCATGAACTATAAACTGCGTCGGCACATCATTTTAAATTCAAATCGCAGTCGTCCGAAATTTCTTCATCTTTAAATTAACCTGTGCTTACTTCCCGGCATAATGCATGGGGACCATTTTGTAGTAGCTGTTTGTGCCTTTGATTCTGAGGACGACACAATGTATAACACTCGGTGCATTCCCTAGTATTTTCGTAGGGGAAAATGAGACGATATAAATCCTCCAAACTCTTATGGTTCACTAGCAACCTGCGCATGACCTTGTTGTTTTTTCCCACCGTGAGAATTGTCAAATGATTCCTCTTGCCTCCGCACATATAAGTAGAGTAATAAATAGTCATATTGGTCACTCAGCTTAGCATTATTTCTGGAACACGACTCAAGTCAAAACAGGATTCCTGAAATCAATGTGATTTGCTTCGTGGTGCTTATATAAGGAAATTGTCTCGAATATTCCCACGGAGAAGGAGAGAACAGGGATTGTAAAATTTTTCACTAAACGCCGAGAATCATTTGACCCAACAGCAAACAACACGGTGAGTTGATGGTGACTTTTGAATTAAATGTCAGTTGAGCGATAGAGTCTCGTGTAAGATGCTGTGCGTATCGTAAGACCTGCTCATGTGACACCCAAATATGAAACCTCTTTTGTTTTGTTGTGGTTATAGGAAAGCCATGCACTGCACGCTATGTGTGAAGTTAATAAAAATGTCAATTTTGTTATCACGGGTGTTTTTCCGAGCGGATGCAGATTCACATGCGTTTGCGATCACGAAAATAACATTCCTCTAAATGATGCGTCAGTGTTGGAGACCTGTATGTTTGATAAAAGACATTTGCTGTGGCCACTGCATACGGTCGTGTACCACGCTGGAGCTATTGAATTCAAATAGCCTAATTAGTACTCTTAGAATCCCAAGAGGATTCTAAAATCAAAGCCAACATAGGCGCAAGCGTATCGGAGACAGCTCAGCGTAGTTGCAGTAGCAGGAAAGATTTACTTTTGGCAAACGCACTTTTATTTTATAATGCATTATGGAAGATGTGATTGCAGTCTATCATTATCTTATGTTGCAGGAAAGTGATCTTGAGCATTAATTCGGCGTGGGCGTGTGTGTGTGGTACGGTCATTGAAAGCTTTTAACGCGCCGGATACATGATGCTCCATGTGTTTATATTGGAAGTATCGACGCGTTTCCCTTTAAGTGCAAAAGAACAGGTATTCAGTTGGTTAATTGACATGTTATAAATGTACGCCAATCTAAGCAGGTAGTGAAAACCTGTTCTAAAATACCCATCAGAAATAAGAATCGACTATATAACAGTGGGTTTTAGTGTGTGTTCCTTCTCTTACATCCCTGCTAAAAAGCAAAGTACCTGTAGTGCGTTTAACAAAACATGGCTAACGTTAGAGTGAATAGGGCTCTTAGCATAACCTCGGGGTTTTTCGACAGATAACATGAATTTAGAATGGCAATAGCAACTGAAACATACGATTAATGTGTGACGGTCTTTCGCATGAACAAAGATTATCGCTGCCACACCGACTAACACAGTTACTTCGCGCCAATTATAAAAAACACTTTCACTCAGCAGCATCTATGTGGAAGGAGGGGTTTTTGTGTGTTTATTTGAAGAAGCAGTGAAATGCCTTCGGGTTGTGGGAGGTTGTCGACAAGTAAACTTGGTTATTCTCGATGCAATAATACTTTGAGTGGGTGTCGCGTATTGTGGCATTCACGAAGACATTTTCAAGAAATGGATGAAACACATGATTATAATGGCGTGGTGTTGGTTTTCTGGGTTCTAAGAAATAGAATTGCAAAACTTGATTTCGAAGTGATGTGCACAACTTCGAAGCGCCGCAATTTCTGATTTATGGCAAATGGCAGTGTTTATTGTTTAGTTTATGGATTAAAACAGAAATGACAGGAATTGAAGTTATGTTCATCTGTCAAAAAAGCATGTGTAAAAAATTTTGTTTATCTGCATTAATTGTAGGTTTCATCTAATGTTGAAGCCACGTAGCTGTGGGAGAACGTGCATTGAACGTACCAAAGGAAAAAAGGCCAGCGGAGGTGAAATGCATTCTTAAATTCCGTTCAAGTCAAGGATAGTTTAGACTAAGTAAAAATGTTCATTTTAGCATGAACTAGCAAACTGCAAATCATTATAAGTTCACACCGCATTTTTCAATGCGCAAAGACAGATATTGAAGCCGCATGACAGAATTGAGTGCACGAATGATCCCATGTGAACTTACAAAACGGCATATTTTCTATACCAAGGCGATGATTTATGTAACAACGATACTAATGTGTGTCTGCTTGAACGATATTTTTCGAATTGCCTGTCGTGCGTATCATGCTACTGTCAAACTTGCTTGTGTTTTTTTTTGTAAAAGTAAAAAATTACACGTTAGGAAGCCACTTGAACTCGCAGGTTCACTGTCAACCGACACACATGACCGCATTGTTTTGCTTCGTTGTATAAATTTCACATGGTTGGTCGTTGTTTCCGCATATAAGAGTAGACGACGGAATATATTCGTTGGATACACAGTCACCGAGCAAATTTCAATTTTTGTCGTCAGGGAACAACGGAAGTATCTGAAATAGTGACTGTTACAGTTTTGTGAAAACGTCAAAATGAAAAGAGTAATTTGTTTTTGATGCTGATATGGAGTGTTATGGCAGATATTCCCACGGAGGAGAAGCGTACTCAGATTGTGGAATTTCTCACTAGTCTGCGAGAATCGGTTGACCCACCAGCAAGCAACATGGTGAGTTTCGCATTTAAAATGTCGGTTAGACGACATGTTTACATGTGCGATGCAGGGCTTATGTACAAGCTTGGTGGTTTGCCGCTTAAATTTGTACACCCTGCGGTTTTACGTTTAGAGGTACTCTTCAGAATTGCAGACGGCAACACAAAACGTTTTGGCTAATTGTTCCTCCACTGGTCTTAATCAAAGCTGTCTCCCCAAAGGTGTATTTAGTTTTGGAAAGCATTATGACAAAAAGGACCCGCGTATGTTGATATGCTGACTTACTACAACTCCTAGGGGCAAGACTATAAATATGACAAAATTAATGCACCAGATTTTGCGGTTTTTACAAGGTGGTAAGTTGCCGTCTAGGAAATATTTGAGTGATATTCGATTAAAATATGACATTATTTACTTCACACTGCTTCATGTAACTTTGAGATTCATTTTTATATCACTTGGAGCAAATCTACTGTTAGATTGTTTCAAGTGCTTATGCGCTGCATGTATTTGGCCACATTGTTCTCATTTTAAGATCAGTTAACATAAAATCCTAGGTGAGACACAACACAATATGGAAGCAATTTGCGCTTTTCAAGACTATCAGCCACTGCAAATTGACTGCCTGGTCTGGTCTCAGCTTGTTTGAAGTTGTCTTGTGTACTATCAAATTATCAATGCATTTTACGCTCCGTAATATTCCCTGTTTGTAGATGATATTGGCAACATCAAACGCCGTCAGTTGTGCTCAGACGGAATGCACTCGTCAAGGGGATGCGTCTGAATCGTACCTTACTCTGTGTCTATTCAAGCTTAAGTAAGCTGTCGCACTTTATGTACTATGTAATGAGGTGACAAGAAGTGGACCATTGGTTCTTAGTCAAATTGCTATATTTGTCTAATGTCCTTATTTAATGACGGTTTTAGTGGAGGGAATGCAGATGAAAGACCCTACGAGCAGGGCAAAAGTTGCAGTGAATGTCCAGATGGATTCGCCTGCCGTCGCAAGCAGTGCTCCGACGACCCATCGCCAGTAACGCACTCACCTTCACCGACCACTTTCATTTCCACTATATGGTCGCAAGCAACGAACACTCACTTACCAATGACTGATATTTCTACAAAATCTTCTGTACCAGCCGCTGTTAGTTCTACGAACTCGCCTGCACCAAGCACTTCAATCGCCACAGGGGTTTTCCCAGTCATGATCGTGGCTATGATTGCTTCTGGCCTCTGCCTTATTGTGTGAGACCTCAAATTCGGTTACTCATTTCCCAACTCGCGTTATTTGTATTTCAAACAAGTACGTGTGTGCTCAAAAATATCCTTTTTCTTTAAAAATTTGAGTTTACGGTCAAAGCAAAATAAATTAATACGCCCTGCTGAATATCAATGGCATCTGGTCTTATCCATTGACAACGATACAGACAGATTTTCGCTGATGATGCATGACACTGCGCCAGTTTCATGAAATAGTGATTCATGCTTCACGGCAAGACGTTTAACTCCAAGTCTCTGGCTGAAAACATTAATGGAATTTGGGGTGACACGACCATCTCAACCTGGAGAACTTATCAAACTAAATTTGGGCATGAAGCGTGTGCACAATGTTATTGTTTCAGACCATTTTTTTATTTGACCTGGGTGCGCATGCGTTAAAACAACTATCTATTTGACATGATTAGATGGGGTTCTTGACATGCATGAATCATGCGTAGAAGGAATACCGGTCGAATTAGGGCAAGGATAGTAGGTTGAATGACCTCGTTTTAAACTTGGTACTTGCTAGACCTTTAGGGTGTTGCATAGACTTACATTCATTTAGACCACCTAAGAAGAAAAAAATGTATTTATTTGAAACTGCTTTCTAAAGGAATCACTACATTGTTACTCCTAACGGTGCCGATATGGCACTACAGTAGTAATTATTTTTTTACAGTGTACCTGAAGGCAATGGTTTCACCGGCTCCTGTTAGGTAACCACTGCTGCAAACAATCAGACATGTCATTTAAATGTAACGTAATGCCCCTTTTAGAGAAGGCTCAAAAAGTGATTTGATGCTGATCCTGTCCACCGACATTTGTAGTCGACTGAAGCAATGCTGTTCGATGCTGATTCAAGTTTGTCAAATCAGGACAATCATAAAAAATACTCACGACGAAAGGTTTGAGCACAGAAAAGCTGCCATTCGGTGATGCACCCCGGTAGTAGATTTCTTGGGAGGCCAGTTCAAGTTGACATACAATGCACCCTCGAACCTTCTGTGTTGTTGTGCTGCAGCTGATATTCGTAATCGACATATGGTTAACCCAGCACACACTAGCTTTTATTTATCAGCGATGATTTTATTGCACACACACCCTCAAATCTAGTCTCCTTGTCAACTTCAACGAGCCTTCCATGTCGTCTTAGTTACTGTCTCACTAGGTTTCCTTCACTACGATTGTCACCACTGACAGAGGCTACTATGGTTCTTGGTGCACACTAGAGCTTGGTCTAATTTGTAATGCTGCACACTTGATATATATGCTTAAATGACAATTTGTATCCTACCAGATGAGGTCTCTGTTAATGCACGACATTGTGGCCGCTGATAAATGGCGTTTGTTGTGTGGATGTAGACCAAAGACCCATTCATGACGTGCATGGTTCTTTGCTTACACCAGCCAAATGAGCTTTAGTGAATACTTTGTCAACGGGCGTGGTAATTAGCATTTTGCATAACCTAAAATAATAGGGGATTTTGTGTAGCATTTCCTAACGTGAGTGCAAATTTAGTATGAGTAAGTGATTGATTGTATCAGCTATGAATTAAAAAACGACAATTGGTATGCGCACAACACCTCTGGAGGGCTGATGGCAAAACAATCAATTTCTGATCACTGAGCTACCAAGCTGTACATCGACGCTAGGTAAGTTGCGGAGAAAGCTGTTATTATGGAGGTGCACGTGTTTTACAAAATGTCGCAAATCTGACTGCTAAAATCTCAGATTGCGTAAGTTAGTGCATGAACCATGACCAACTATCAATGTGCGGCGTCGCAATGTCCATGATCTCTGAATGCCGCTGTGATTTTAGTAGTTTCCAAGGTACAAAGAAAACAAGTGCGAGCAATCGTTCTTGTCCCACTAGTTAGCACGGTGTCGACTGCAGCAACTGGACGGAAAACGACGAGTGAGTGAGAGAGAACTACGGCGGCAAAGAAGGCAAGACAACTGAAATCAGTGTCAATGTGCCGTCAACATTTATACAATTGTGAGAGAGAAATGTTCTCTAAATGAGTGGCAAGTGCAATGCACAAGCACCTTAACGTGGTGACATTTGTTGAGTTTATGAAGATCGGATTTGTTCGAGAATGAGGAATTGAACAAAGTTTGATTAAAACGCACTGGAATTCATCGTAAATCTAGGATAAGACGAAGCAACAATCGCCCGGTTACTAGTGATTCAAACTGTCTGCATGGCGGAATCAACAATTTTTACACGTGCTTTCAGCGATGACATCTATTGGTATGCTAAGTAGTTACATTTGTCAATACATTGTCGCATAAATGAAGAAGGTGTGTAGTTGTAGGGAAAAAGCAGTTTTCGAGTTGGCTAATAAACGTCATGAATCATAAGCAAACAAAATTGGAACGAGCCACACGACAAACGAACACTGCTTTATAGCCTTAGTTTGTTGATTAATGTTGCGCATCTAGGTCGTGTAGGCAAACCAGGGACGACAAGAGCCATTATATTATTGACAAACTAGACATTAAACAAAACACAATTTTTCTTCACGCATTTGACCATCTGGACTATTTAGGCCTTCACCGCTGCAAGTGCTGCCGAACTACTGTCCCGGGATAGAATAAGGCTACGCCACGCACTGGTTGTGAGGCAGTTGCTTTGAAAGGGCCTTTTGTATGTGCATTTAATCCGAATGGCGATT
>UXSR01001195.1:0-10298 GCA_900604375.1 Mesocestoides corti | reverse complement strand
CGTGTACCCACACTGGCGTCATCCGATTTCAACCGTTGAGTCAAGTCAGGTGTGACCAGCGAAGGCCAGTGTGTGCGCCACGGTCAGTATACTCAGAAATAAGGCCAGTGAAACATGTCTAACCCATGTGTGCTTGTTGCAAGTGCATTCACACTTCAAGAGCAGAGTATCAAGTCATTCAAAAACCTGTCAAAACATTTTAGACCAGAACCACACAAAGCCAATGCGCAACGCTAAGTGGATGATTTTCCCAACATATCCCACTTCATAAAGTTCTGGCAACCGAATTTGATCTCATTGCAACACAATTACTAGAGATGTGGTTGTCACGATGAATGCCGACACAAGCAACGGTAGGCGATTCAAGTGATCTAGTGTGATGAAACCTTACTGAATTTGAAGTTATCCAGCTAAATTAGGTATGTCTGATTCGTTTACTATAAACCCCATTAAAGCAATACAACTACACGTTCACCAGGCTAATGCTTGATTCTTTCCGAAGTTCCATTTTGAATCCGGCTAGCGATTCGTCTTAGAACACACATAAGCTCTGTGATTTTGTGGCAGATACATCAGCTCAACTTACAACACATGCATGTCATCTTTCTGTTCTTTTTAGTTTTACAGTTAAAAATGCATGAGGAGCACGTTTATGTGTACAAACCTCGACGAACCTGGGATTAATTCCACTCAAACCACCTACCTTCAGCTTGTCTCCAATATCTAGTGTACTATCTCCACTAAGACGTTGCACCGCTATGATATACCTAATGCCATTCAAATATAACTTGACTCATTCTAGTGCCAAAAGAGATTTCGCTACATTCGAAAATCAGAAGAGTCACAAACATCAGTTTTATTGAAGCAGACAAAAATATGATGCTTAATCGTAGACGGTGAAGGTGGCAAGCGTGGTGTCTAAGATTTCTTCTGTGGAAAGGCAAAGATGACATTGATGGTGAAGGAGAGCGCGATGGTCATTGCGATGGTTGCAAGCCAATGCGTCCACTGATGTCCGAGCGCGTATGGCATCACAGCTGTTCCCGCGAGGCTGCAAAGTACACCCACAATGCCCGTCAGTACGTATGCCACGCGCAGACAAAACCCGTGCTTGTAGAAACTGACGAGGTAGATGATTGTGGTGACGGCGAGGAAGATCGCTGCGACGAACAGCAGGACACTCTGAGCCAGGAACAAGGGGTTCGCGCACTGGCCAGCGTTCCAGCAGTTCTCTGCACCGACGACCATCACAATCACGAGCAGCGTCACGGAAGCTGCAACTTCGACCAAATTCACCACCTTGAAGACTGTCATTTGCTGTTTGCTTTGTATTCACGCGCGCATGCCGCACTCACGTGTCTTTTAAAGTCGCACATTTGTGGTTTGTGTGGGGAGATGCGCTTGTGCTCTGGTGATTGGATAGTAAGTAACATTGTACAAACGGTTGCGCGAAGTCGAGAGTGCAGTTGATTCTCTTTTGCGAAGAGGTTTGACCTTTGTGGTCATATGCTGACCACTCTTCTTCTTCGGATGAGAGTGGAAAAAAGAGCAACCAAATTGTTTGTTGAAATGCAGATGTGCTGAAATGGGTGTGAAATTCCAGCATTACACATAAACCTGCCGCTTGCCTTATCACTATAACCAAAGTAAATTGGTTATTGTTGCATTCCATTTTGACTCGTGAAGACAGATTGTTGCATTGACAATTTTAGAACTGAAAGGGCGCGTTCTAAGCTTCCAAATATAGTCACATGGATAGGTTTGAGCTCACAGCCGTCACCACACTAACTCTTGACACACCTAATTCCCTGACAAGGTGATTTTCCCCAAATCTGCCATTATCTCAGAATAAACTTGCTCGGCTACAATTTCTACCCTAATCGTGCCCCTCACGTCCTCAGATCACACATCCTCTTCTTCGCCTTTGTAAACACACGAATGGCTCAGGCTACTTCCCAATCACGCGTTCGATTTGATGTAGTCGCATTACACACGAAGATGCACCTACTGTCAACTGCTTTCGTCATGGAAACATCAATGCTTTTTGCTGGCCTGATCCACTTCACTACACGCTACACTACCCGCCAACACTGTGACCGTACGCTGAAGCAGTCCGCTTGTCGATGCAAAAATGATAACACTTGACTCCAGCTCACACTGCTGTCAAGGCCTGTCTGCTGCTGCATGCGATGCCCTGCGTAACCCAGACAATAAGACTTTGTCGTCAGCGCACTAGACAGGGTCGCGCTGTCTCCTTGTGTGGCCAGATTTCTTTTTAGATTATCACACTTGCATGGCTTTTCATTTGTGGTTTAATGCGATAGTACAAATGCCTCTACTATATTCATCACCTTTAGCCTTGAAGTAAGCTCAACGAGATGACCCCACCTGCATTAGTAGTACTTTGACTCTTCACTCAGAATAACGCATTCGTCTAGGATTTAAATTAATCACAGAGAAACAACAGTGTTTCGTATCCGGTCAACCGGCACTGCTACAAATACATTTCTTGTAAACTGCTTTGAAGGAACCTTTTTGGCAATCTAACTAAGCCAATCAATCTCCAAAACATTACAAGTCAAAAATACGTAGCTTCGCTTAGGCGTACACGGTAATACTTACTGCTGCAGTTATTAATGTATTAAAAGAATAACATGGAATGATCTGTTTGCTTACTCAATTTCAACTAATGCCAGTAGTAGCGATGACTAATGTTTCCAAAAGTGGTTGAGCTTGAGTGAATTGTGCGCAAGTTCGTTATCGTTGGATTTCATTCATACCAACAACAATTTGCAGATCTCGTTTAGTGGTTGTGTAGTCTTGAAAGCGACGGAATGAATACCTGTAATCCACTAAGTTGACTGTCAGACCATATGTCCAATTACACAAATGGCATGGCTGTCATTGCCACAGCATCCTGTTAACCAACTAACTTTAGCCCAACTGACTGACGAATAGGCCTTACACTTTGAAGGACAACTAAATTTTCTGTAATTTTACGCAAAATGAAAGCCATCTACTCAGACCGCTGTTCATGCAAGAACATCTACTAGGCTTCATTCAGTAATGAAATTGTCCGCGCTTGTTAGATTTCAGTACAATGTGGTTATGGTTGGTATGATCAAGGAGTTTGAGCAGTCAATGCTCTGAAACAAACAGCTAACAAATTAGTCAAACGAGGTTCCTTGAAAAACACAATTTTCAATCGTTTGAGGTGGTGACGGCAGTTTGAATGAAGACGACCCATTCAGCAAAAACGTTCCAACGGGAGCCTATACTGGTGTCGCTGTCATGCTACTGAGAGCAGAAATAGACAAAACAATATCCGGTCCAAGGTTTCCATCTACCTTCTGACACACTGACCCCAATTTCCACATTTTAACTTGCATTCACTGGAAGACTGCCAGGTGGATGTCCGATTCGGATTGAAGATTGGTAACAAAGCAATCGCCTCAGGTTCAAGTGGGTCTTCGGACATCACAAACTTGCTTCTCGTTTGTTTGTAGGAACTAAGCATCCGTCTCGACATAAGTAGTAAAAAATGAATTTTGTTCAGAGTAAGGTAGAGTGCATGTGAACTAGCTAGTGTACTCTCAGTGACAATACAGTCCTACTTAATTGCAGAATGCACTATTTTGGTTACACCTAATCAACCTAAGCAAAAAATAAGCAACCTCATCACATCAGAAATTAGATCAACTGGACTTGAGCGGTATTCGTGCTCGAATTTCATAGGTGGCAAAGGCTTCCAATTCACCATTGCTAACGCCTCTTTTGATGGCGATTATACCCGTTCCCATGACAACACAGTTCAAACACCAATTTTCACCCTAGTCTATTCGAAGGTCACCACTCCACAGTCACGCTTCATGGCTGTTCACACGGACAACTCGCTAATCAGCGATACTCACTCCCAACACAACGCACTAAAGCCGCCCAGGCGTGCATACGTTGACGCACCTGACTTACTTCCCGACTTTTCAATTTCGGCTCACACAGGCTCTCCGTACGAAGTCATGCATTATTCTGTTCTGGGAAGATGGTTCTTGTAGGAGACAAGGGGCGTTTGTTCTATTTCGGGCACACGCGATGAGAGACGCTTTTCGAAATCCTAGCATCAAATGACAGTTGTCAACACGTGCTTCTTTAAAATCACCTCAGTAAAGTCTTTTAAATCGCCCGTGTGCAGGGTTGTGGTTCAAAACTCAGAAGACGACTTGACTTATACATGTGTTTCAAATAATGACAATGCAACAAACGAAAAAGTGAATCCCAACGTTTAGTTGAATCGTGCTCGTGCTTCGAGCACACACATGCAGTGTTTGGCTGGGCTTGCAAGTGTTGACTGAAATGTGAACCATAAGATATTGCTGCAGGCATCGTTTTATCATCGACAGGTTGATGTCCATGATTAACGGAGCATTCAAATGTGAAATTCACGCAACCCATATTAGCATCGCGTTGTCAAAAAGGCTGCACGTCGGCACGTGCTAAGAAGCAGCTACTGAAACATTTTTAGCTTACATTCCAATTTCACCGAAGCACGTTGATGAAAATCAAAGATCCATGTTAAGGTGTCCGCATGTTTGTTGACACACAAAAAACATTACCTCACCTGACGAAACTGGTGTCGACGGAAATCAAGCAGCCACACTCTAGAAGGTTCGATCTTGTCGAGCGTGACGCACGCAGACCACCTAATACCAACCAATTTCAACGGCGTGATTTACAGACCATGAAAGATGCGTCCAAAGCAATTTCCATTGAAATACCATCAAACCCACCAATGTACTACAGCCTTTGGACGCATTTAAAACATTGCTTCTTGTCCACCATCCACTTTGCACACAATCAACAAAATAATGGAAGGCCACAACACCAAAATTACTCTTCGTATTTACGCATGATGAGAGTCAGCTGTGCACAATTACGGTGTCGTGGGCGATGCCATTGGCTTTTGTGGCAGCAGAGAAAGGGAGACGCTGATTGTGAGTGACATGGCGGTTGTCATGGCGATGGTTCCCAGCCACAGTCCCCAAATGCTGCCAAGTTCGAACATCACCATTACTGATCCCGACAGATTGCACATCGCACCGAGGCTACCCGCGATGATCATGGCTACGCGCAGCCAGTGCAGGTTTCTAAAGAAGTCGGCAAGGCAGCAGGCAGAGGCGACCGAGAGGAAGGCTGCAGCCACCATCTGAAGGATGCCCTGATTGCGCACAAATTCAATCCTGCACTCGAATATGTTCCTGCATTCTGGAATGCCGATTGCAATCGCCGCTACAAGAAGCAACGTCGCCACCGCCACCGACAACACATTCACCAGCTTCGATGTTCTCATTTTGCGTCTGATTCTCATCCACACACGCACACAATTCATTTACGCACGCTGTGAGGACCATTCACATCTGCGTTCTGTGTGCTTCACTGTCACTAACAGTAGTGATTGGGTGGTGCCGACTATGCTCCATGTCAATTGTGAGATCCGGTCAAGCATGTGAGTGGGAAATTGCATTTGTGAACTTGATTTAAGACGGTTCGTGAGGTTGAACGTGCAAAGCCTTGTAGTACGCCTTGACAATGTCTTCTGACGCACGCTTATTGCTGGCTACTAAAGCGAACGAATCATGTCTCGTTGCAAATGAATTAAAAGATTTGTACTAAGCATTTGACAAACGCACAATGCCTGTTTTTAGGTCATTTTAATCCAGAATGCAGTCAGAACGATTTAACGCGTGGGGAATAATCTGCGTTTGGAATACTGGGGGTCACTTGAGTAGTGAAGACAATGCAACGACGACACAGTCACACTCGTTGAAGTGTTTTGCCAGTGACTTCGACCTTCTCAGTCAGTTGAATTCTTAACGCCATTTGCTGGGATTGCGTTATGGCAGCAAATTTTGTATTCAACTTTGTTTACAATAGATCACTGCTAAACTTTTCATGCAGAAATCACCCACAACCTTTCACAAAGACGAGTTTTTGTCTTCCTTGTGGTTAGTGTTTGCAGTGGATTCAGATGTTTGTGGATGAATGAAGTTCGTGGTTTCAACGAAACCTACACACGACACACCTCCACAACGATCGAAATGTCTCCAACGCACTGGCGAATGCTTCAGTCAAGTGCGCATATTTTGCACAATTTAGGTAATACCGAAATGCTATTTCATGCCATGTTGCTGCTATAATGCTAAATTGAAAGTGGCTTTGGGGGCGGACGGAAATCGCGTTTATAGCAGCGGTCAACATGCACCCCATGTTGCTAAATTGTACATATTCATTTCAACAATCAGCTTTGTGCACCATGAAATGTCCCACGCCTGTCAGTTCATATGTCGCCTTAGGTCTTTCGGTTGCCACTGCGGGAAAGTCGATTTATGTGGCTTGATTGCGTACGAACGGATATCACGGACCGGAGGATTTGTTGAATACACATGAATTGCGGTTAAGATATTAACCATTTTAAGAGTATTGCTAAACATGTTCATTTTTTGGTCTACTTATGAATTTCTCAAAATCATAAATGCCTTTGTTAGTTGGGAAAATATTGCCAGTTAAAGCCTTTCTAGAGACAAATTGTTGCACGCATCACAATCTGTGAATAAGCCTAAATGTGGTCACGAAATGCTTTGAAGTTGGCATCTGAAATGCAACACAGCCAGACCTGTTGAAGCACTAATTCGGTTACTTCAGGAGATGTCCAATGTCCAAAAGCTATTTATAATGTGTGAAAATGCAGCCTCGACTATGTACTGGGATTCTGGTGTCAGCAACTTCATAAACCTGCGGCTTTGCGATCATCCGTGATTCCATATTACGGAAGCTCTCCTAGATGTTAAAAAGGCATTTTCTGTGCAGCCTTGGCTGTGTTCTGTGGTTCTGATATAAGCCACCTATTTCTGTAAGTTAATTTTGCTAGACCTGCAACGTAGCTGACCTTGGCCTTTTTTGACCTGCTCTTGGCAAGCAGTTTGCTTGCATTCAGCGTTGTGCACTCATCTCCAGGAGTGTTAAAACCATTGAATTGCTCAATCTACCGAGCAATAACACTTGGATGAGTAATGTCTATTGGTGAGACCATTAATTATGGTAATAAATGTTTTAATCCAGCTTGAAAATGACATGCAATATCTTAGCATGGCGTTATTTACGTAGGGGGAAGTTTGCGGATAATCAGCACGAAACAAGCAATTGAGGTATTTTCTCAGCATTAACTTGTGTGACAGCACGGTTTCAGCGTTGCATTCTACTGGCGTTCTTTTTAAATTAATCACTGACCGTTATGTCCCATTTTTTACTGAATTACGACACAAAAGAGTATTTCCTCTTGAAAAAAATCAATGATGACCAAGTATTTATGTGAATAAACAATGGGAAGATAGTTAATATATTGTAGTTAGCCACAACAGTCCTTATGGTGCGGGCTTTCAAAACAACACAGTGTGCCGTCGGACACTAGGAGTGTGAGATCAAGGTAAATATGATAGTTCTCGGTTAAGTATTTTATGATGGATGAAATGCCAATTTGTTTTGACAGTGTTCTACACGAAGAAATGACATTGCATTACTTACTTCGGAACCTTGTTAACCTAGATCGTGTAATTAGATATTGTCGTGTTATTGGGGGTTTTACAGGGGGTGTTTGTGTGTGCATTACTGTAGATACGGGTCATCTGATACCATCACATGATTATCCAACGTATCCGTTTCTCTAACTCAACAGGATGAGCTGAAACCTGCTTGTTAGCCCTTACCTAACGCCAAACATGCTCACTGATCCCTCAATACTCACTCTCCTTCTGGCGCTTAACCCACAGTCGTGTGAACATGATGGTCTCACTCCAATTTGTAATTTACCATGAGACCTGTTTCACTCACACGGCATTTTAAAACAGAGGGACATAAAACAAACATAGCAGGGATATTAATTATGCTAAATGTTCATGGTAAATTGTCGGACAATTGAAGAGGTTTGTCCTGATTGCAATATAATTACAGCAGCAAAAATGCAAAGCCATCGTAACAAGGCTCAACAGCGGAGGTCCCTTCTGGTTTATGCATGTGTCATGCAAGTGTCGAAATTCGGCAGGAGCTATTTGTCTTCGCTTGATACTCCGACCTGATGAAACTTGGCTGCATCTGCAAACCGGGTACGTAGCAAAGTTCCGCTTTTGCTTTGAAACCACACTACTATTATCAAAACCACAGCTCTCACAACCACCCATTTTTCCATGCCAATATGACGCAATTTACGTCTAGACCTTAGTTATTTCGTTAATACTGCAACCGAAATGGTGATTGTCATCTCACACTTTTGCCCCAACTCAATGGCCTAAATTGTCTATTTTGTGTGTGAATATTCAAAAGTAGCCTAAGAAGAATGAGAACCTGACCACAGCAAATAATAGCACTGATGATGAATCAGACATGAAGCAATGCAGACCGCTTGAGACAGTTTTGCGAACTAACGCATTCAGCCAAGTGGACAAATCGCTTCACAGCGCTAAGTATTGAAATCAAAATGAAACACGCTCCATGTGAAGGCACAACTGCTCGTCAGCGTCCAGAAAAGGGGAACGCCTTACGTTCGGTTTTTTTATCATATGCTCTACCGGCAAATGTCGCATTACTTAAAAATTTTGGTCGAGGTATACAAGGCTTTACCTCAAGTAGGCACATCAGTTCAAGACAAAGTTCGGAGTTGAAATAGTTTAACGTTTTCAAACTGACGAACGGTTAAGGAATAGGGGAAACAGCTTGAACTGCATTGATCGTTGCTGCAATTAAATAAATAGCTACGGTCCAATCATGAACGCGTGTGCAGAAGTTCACTCACAAGCCACACATGGCTGTACGTCCCATGATGCGTATAAGTAGATACTTAGCGTGTGATAGTTGACAGAACACAAAATGAAGCCTGCAAAGTTGGCGAATCTGATCTTCGCAGCGGTTGCAACCACGTTTTTCTTAATTGCCATTTTTCTTGGCATGCCACCCTGCCAAAACGTCTTTACCTGTGATGATGACTTACTTGTCTACTTTGGTGCTTTGTTTATGACCTCGGCTGTGCTTCTGTTTGCCGCTACAGTTCTTTTGGCAATTGGGTTCTACAAGGAATTCGTCTGGCTGCGACCCACCGTCGCGGTTGTCTGCGCCCTGAGCTCGTTCTGTGGATTACTAGGAACAATGATGGCGCCATTTCGATTTGTATATCCCTGGGGCATGTGGTTCAGTACTGTCAGCACGACATTTTCTATTGCATTCGTCATAAGTGCTTCCATTTCAACGTTTTATCAAAAACCTGTATTGTCTTCAAAGGCGTCTCAGCTGAATGCCTTTTAAACTCATTACGCTTGGCTAAGTGTGTACAACATCATTATCAAGAAGTTTATGTAAATCAAAATGCTTTCCCGGCTTGTACTGGTGTTTGACTGAAATGATTTCTTTTCAACAGAAGAGCGAAGGTTGTTATCCAACAAAGTTGCGGTAGTCGGTTTTAAATTTAACTGCGTGGGCATTCTATTTAAATAGATCGTAATGAGCTTACTAACTATTAACATTGTGCCAGCAGTGGTCATAATTGTGTTTATAATTTTTCAAGATGAAAATTTTATCATGTTGATGGTTTGAGCAAATTTCAGGCAGCAACTCGAAGCACCACATGTGTTCGAATTGTGATGTTAATAAGAATGTGTTTCTAGAAATAGTTTGATTAGACACATTGTCTACCCGTGTGAGGGATGTGTGGTTTTGATCCCACCCTCAAATATTGTTAATTGAATTAACAGGAATCATGTATCCTTCAAAATCGGTAGTCTTTAATGATTCTTTCCTGTCACTGTAATCATTTTATGCGAAAATCGCATCCAAATACAAAACTAAATTTAGGTGAATCAATTTATCTAAAATATTTTAAAAAGGACACTGTTGACCGATAAACGTAAAAAATTATAGCGATTTTGGCAAAATCGGACAAAATAAATTTAGTTAACATGATCTTTGTCTGGATATTTTGCATGCTATGTAATCGTTTTGAGGTCGGATTTGTGAGTGTTCAATTATTTTATACATGAAGTTAACACTTACTCCTAATATGAAACTATTTAACTAAGCTAAAATAGACGATTCACAACAAGCTATAAGTGATTGTTGTAGTGAGCGTGGACTCCTAGTTCATACGCTATAACTCTGAGGCTAGATAAATGACTAACATCGGAATCCCAGTACATAGTCGAGGCTGCATTTTCACACATTATAAATAGCTTTTGGACATTGGACATCTCCTGAAGTAACCG
>UXSR01001194.1:0-10316 GCA_900604375.1 Mesocestoides corti | reverse complement strand
AAGTGCAACAGTGTGTTGAGAATCCTCGTCTAATTCGCCTGATGTAAAAATTAATCACAAATCAGAAACTGCAAGCAGCATTATGTTTGTGTAGCAGTCCAAACGTGACACATGTCAACCGTTAAATGCAAAATTATTTTTTCTGAAAACGAACTACCTTTCTTGCAAACGCATCATAATTCATGATGTGAGATATCGGACAGTTTAATCTTAAATAGGCATTTTGAAAATAATGTTTCCCATTTTACGACTTTTAAAATAAACTTGAAGCCACACCAAATTAAAATTGGCGCGAATCTGCTATACATTAAATCCTTTTATAAAGTCGAGCTCTTGAGGATAATTTTATATGTAGTGCAAAAATTGCATCCCAACCTGAACCCAGTTGATTTACTTGCAAAGTCAAGGCTAAATTTTTGTCGTCGGGCTAAATATCACTCGAGGTTTCCACCAATAAGGGAAGAGCCTCCCATAATCAACTCTTGCTATTTCGAGTACAGTCTGTGTGATTACAGAAGCGAAAGTCAAGGCCGATATTTGAAGAAACAATTAAACCGCCTAAATTGGCGGCTTTCACAATGGATCAACCTATGGCAGTATAGCAACGCTTCTGAATTACAATTTTCCAATACACTTTAAGCAGCCACTCAATCGTCACTTAAATTCCGCGCAAATTCAACAATTAAATTAACTCATTGCAGTACATTTCGGGAAATAACCTTTTTTCTCAACCCACAGGTTTTGCTAAATCGTCAATTTTTTTCTTTTTTTAAAAAAAGAGTGGAAGTTTAATTTTAAATGTCATTTACCTCCACTGCGAAGTTCGGCCGGTTGACACTCACGAACGTGGCAAGAACAACAGAAAAGACGGAAAAAATTGTCTAAACATAGTGGACTTTTTGTGTTACAAATTTAAATCTCCCTATTAAAATACATTTTCCTTGGTGCTTGGGAAAGTAATTATTTGTTTAAAAAATCATAGCATTAAGTAATTGTTTTTTGGTAGTCAATGCAAACAAAAATGATAGATGAAATACTGACAAATCAGAAAACGACAAGTAAAATTTTGGTTTGAGTTTTCTACCGAAAATTCCTTTTAGTGCTCATTGCTTATTGTTTAAACTGTATTGATATTTCGGGGGATTTACGAACAAACAATGCGCCCGCAGAAGCGAATAATACTTAAGTCGGTTCATGCGCGGTTTACTTGAAATTCTCTGTGGTATTAGTGAACACTGGAAGACGTTTAAGTGTTTAAACAAGGCACCATTGAATCTCCACCGGGACACGGGCTCTGTTCAGTTCAGTCTGTTCAACGCAATCGATCGACCTCCAGGCATTAAAACAAAAACTTTCTCAAGGTCGCCTGCTGACAGGAATAATTGACAATATTGTATCAAATTTGGCCGAAATTTTAAACTCCACTTATCAGTAGACTATTTTTAGTTACTATTTTTCTGCAATTTTGTTATATATACCGTGAAATTTACTCTTTTTAATGCCATTTTGAGCTGGTGATTCAAATTTACATCGACCAACGAAGGCAACTCCAGTAGACATGAAATCTGCGTGGGCTTGTGGAGGTGGGCTTGACGCTGCACGCAATAGTACACACATTTCGTCTGATTTATAGCGAACCCACTCTTTCTTTCAACCTCTCTGGAGTTAAATGCTCTTACCTGGACTGAAGCCATGTTAATTGAGGCGGTTGCTTCCAGATGATCGACTTGTCGACCGACAAGCTATGCACACGTAAAGGGCTGGGTGATTAGGACAAAGTGCTTTCCATGATCCTTGTCAGAGTTGACAGAAAAGGCATCGAAGGTGACAGCAGCATCGCAGGCTCAGACCATCGCTGTGGAGGGATCGGACAGCTGTCAGAAGAACGCACACGCTGTACGAAAGTGGTACGAGGTAGAAATGTCAGTGCGTCGTCGTTGTCGTCGTTGAGGGTGTCTTTGGACAAGTAAGAGCATTCGCTGGCGCACACCGAATTCCCTCCACCCCGTCTCTTCTTTTTCGCTCGCTCTCTCTCTCGCTCTCTCTGTAATCTCGCTTTCTGCCCAATTCCCGTGTCCCCCCTTCCCCCACACCCAACCCCCCCCCACCACCACCACCCTGGACGTTCTGCCTGCGTGTCCGGGTTGATGGGATGATAGATTACCCCTTTGGCAGGTGTGTGTGTGTGTGCGCGAATCATTGGTCAGCTGCAATTGCGCGCAATTTGGTGGACAGACAGCCGCCACTACGGGCCTGTCCGTTTCATGGCCAATTGCGGACCAATCAGGTCGCTCGCAGGCTCGTGCGTGTGTGCAAATGTCCGCACGAAGACGGCTGTCGAATACACGACCGTCAGTTTTAGAAAAAGTGCACAACTTTTTTCCCCTGAAACGGTGAATTGAGGAAAATTGAATTTTTTTTGGTGTGGATTTGCCTATGGTGGCTGGAAGGCCAAATTTTAATGGAATGCCTCACGCACATCACCCGCCTAAGTGCTTTGAAGTGATTGCACTGCCTTAGCAGCCTACAAAGAGATGTCAATTTGCGCGCCGTTTGTGAACAATCAGGTCGGTTTAATAACAGCTCAAAATCTAAGCTATTTGCTCACGGGAATGTGCTTTACCCCAACTGTCACAATGGTTATATTTGCTCTGTGTTTGCTGTGTGGTCGGCGCCAGTGTCAACCATCTTGTTTACACTAGTTACATTTCAAAATTTCGAGATTATCTGGTAATAGTGTATAGAAATTGAACAACAGACCGCTCATTTTATGCTTTTTAAAAAATAAAACGACTTATCAACTGATAAAAGTAGAAGGAGGATTTGAGAGTAGTCAGTTTATATGCATTGAATAAACCGAAGAGATAAACACGTCGAAATACAAATCCCACCTTCTACACTGAAAAACATTTCAGTTGTTTATCGTAAGTTGCAATGTGATTGGATGCAACCTCCTGCTCTTCTCCCATTGGTGGATGAGCTCGCACAATCTCGATAGGTTATTTATTTCATCCCGGGGAAATGGGAACTGTTTTTATTGCTGTTACTTTCGTCGTTAGCGCTGATATTGTTGTTCTTGTCTTTGTCTGCAATTTCACACAATCTTGCTCAACGAAGGCTTCGAGCACAACACGTCATCCTCGCAAATCAGATTAATCTGCTCCTAACCCAGATACCAAGGGATGGAGATAGAAAGGAGGATCCTCCTCCTGGTTGTTCGTGCTGACAAGGCGCGTGAGTGAGTTTGCAGTTTCCGCGCACAAACACCACCACCACCACCTACACAACCTCACTTCCAGCCTGTTCACCTGTCAGCAGAGTGTACGCGCACAAAGACGTTGGTTTGATTAATTTCTTCGATTGTTCAGTTCGTCATCCTTTTCTTCGTCGAAACCACCATCCACCACGACTAGAACTCAAGTGCGATCTGAGAGAGGGAGAGGCAGGAAAAAAAAATTGAAGTTTGAGAACACCATTGAGCTAAATTCGAGTTTCCTTTTCAGGTGTGCTAGCATTGCTATTTTCGTAAATGCGTCGACTGACTATATTCTATCGGTTCACGTTGGATGGTTAGCGAAGATCTGCCTATTCACACACTAAGTAGGCGAATCAAGAGCTATCCAGGCGGAATTTTGAATGTTTACGCCATGGGTAAGGTTAATCGTTAGATGAAATCCACGCCTTCAAAACTGCCACCTCTTAAGTTCGGACGATAAATCATTTGACTTTTCATTCCCCACCACCACTGTTGTTTTAATAGTCTCGGTCGCTCGCTAGGCGGTCAATTCGAATTTCGGAGATACTGTCCAGTCTGAATTATTTGTTGATGACAATAGCAAGTATCCGTCAGGATAGCTGTAGTAGAATAGTTGCAAACATTTCCCTAAAAAGGTATTTTTTAAGCAATAAATGGTAGTAACAAACTTAGCCATTCCTAAAATGACAGGATTCGCAAGATGCTACTCAAATACACACATTGTCTTCTCAGTAATGCGTTATGTTTAAACGCTTTGGAGTGGCATTAGCATATTGTTGGTGGGATTACCTATTTGCCAATGATAACCAAGAACTAACAAGGTCATGCGCACTGTGAGTCATAGCTTTTTAAGTGGTCAGGAGACGCTGGGGAGGCAGGAGTGTCACGCTGGGCCACAGGAAAGCAGAAATTGTAACGAATTGAACGGGGTGCTGTGTACACAAGCCCATTAAATTTCAACCTCCCACAGACTAGTAGGCGAGTGGTGCTTGTAATACATTAACTTGACAACCCGCCACGTCAGTTTCCTCTCTACCAAGTAGCAAATAAAGGTTACTTTCAACGTGACACGTGATTGGCTGCTTTCGAAGGTCATTTGCTAGGAGCTGTTGGTGGTATATTGCAGAATATGAGGATTCAAGCCTTGGAGAAGTTAAGGGATGAGCTGTTTATTAGAATATCTGAGAAAGTAGAAAGTTAGATTTAGTCATGTTTTTAATGGGTCTCATGATGATTGGATAACAACCAATCCAATGAGTGTTTTTGCCTCAAGGTTTTTCATGGTGCTGAAAGCAGTTATTCATTGGACAACTCCAGTAGACATCAGACAAAATTATGAAAACATGGTTTGTGTTTGGTGTTTATTTGAAAAAAATCCAGCAACAGGCTCTAATAACAAATTTTCAGTAGTAAAGGCGCATCACCATGCTGTCCGTCTTGTGGCGGCTCAGGTTTATACAGATGTGCTCACGTCATGTAATACCAATGCACTAGTAATTACAAGGGGAGTCAAAAGCGCTAATCAATATATTAGATCAATGGAATCCAAACAAATTTTAATTAACTGTGCTTAAGGAGCATTACGGATTGGATAAACGAACTTTAAATCTCGATTAACTGATTTTTTTACGATTAATACCACATTTTAAAATAAATTATATTAAAAAAATGTTAAGGAAATGCTAAGCATGTGTTACATTTCATGCTTTTTAGTGAATTGAACTCGTTATAGGTTAATATCGGTGTTAAATCTGCATAGAGATGTATTGAAGACTGCAGTCATCTGCCTTAAAAATAGTCCAGGGAAACGCTAAAAAAGATATTGAGAAATTTAAACGAACGGCGAAATTAAGTATATGCAATAAGAAGATCGATAAAATCTATAACAGGACACAGTTTTCAAAATTATAAACAACACGCCACAGTCCAGAAAACGATGCGGATGCTAAAAATTAAACAATCAATAACGTGATCATAAAAAAAAATGATTTTTTGTAGCTGGGAATTTAATTATGTGGCCAGAATAACAACTTAATCCCGCATGTAAGAATACAGATTAATCAACAAATTTTGAATAATTCAGAATTAAAACGCAGATGGCGTCCATTTGAATTTTCAAATAAAAAACCTACTGTTTTGTTCATTTTGAAAGTCCACTTAGCATACACTGAATACCCTTTAACTCAGAATTAAATAGATTTTTTCCAACAGGGATTTAGTACCTCAAAATCACAGTCTCAAAATAGTTAATGCTAGCAAGTTAGTAAAGTACATTTTATACAAGGTGTTTAGATAAAATCCTTTCCAAACTAAGTGGATGGCTACATTAATTAGTAAACAAGGAAACCGTGCAATGTGTTGTCACCTGGAACTAAATCCTGTGACATCCAGTGGTGCTACATTGCGGTTTGTTGACAAATTCCTCAGTCCGCCCAAAAACATCAATCTTAAGGGGTTGGTTTGATTCACAACACACTCTCAGCAAAATTTACGCCACAGAAGAAATAGAATTACATTTTAAACCTATGCAAGGCTGGTATTGCTTCATAAAAAAATTAGTTCGATACTTGAGTTGTAAGATGCACATGCATACATTCTATGTATGTGACACGTTCTGTATGTATTGGTTGCAGAGGTCCTAGATTCATCTATTGGTATCAGTATTTTATGTTATTGATCATAATTTGGGCCATAAGATGATAAACCAGTTATTTTATCCCACCAATGGGATTGAAAAACTTCCCAAAGGAATTTGAGTTGGCAAGACTATCAGGTTTATAAACTAAAGCATGACATCATTCAGGGCATTGGCCTTACAACTAGTCCTAAATGGATGACTTACACGTAGCTAGTCACCAGATGTAAATATTAGTTTAATGAGTTGCAATTGTATTGATCTTGATGGAGAGGCCAGGGATTCGAATTATGGAATCCGAACTAAGGATGCCATTTCTCTGAATCCGTTTCATTTAACTTTAGAATTGATGTTTGCACTCAAATCTGAAAATCCTGAACATGCATATACAGAAATGAAGGGGGACTTTAAATATTTTACCTCTAACCTGGCAATCAAGCAAAGCCTTATCGTTAAAGCCATCGCATATTAATAATAAATTGTTTTTCTATAAATTTGGAACACGATATTTTATTTAACGGATAAAACTACCAAAATACATTCCAGTTTAAGTAACTAAACATTTTGAGACTTAATGGCAAATAATGATGTAAAACAGGCAAAGGGTACGTGAAGATAATTATATTTTTTTAAACGTGGGAAATTTTGGATAAAGGTTAAAGTAGACATCTGTCTCTCGAACAATGATATCTAACCTTGTACCGCCAAGGTTGCAATCTGGTGTCGCATTGGATGATTACTTCTGTCAGTTTGTCAGGCCACTATTGGTTCCCGCTCACCTGGGCTTAATTGACGGTTTTCGTTGCTGTTGCGACGCG
Source organism: Mesocestoides corti (assembly GCA_900604375.1). NCBI lineage: Eukaryota > Metazoa > Platyhelminthes > Cestoda > Cyclophyllidea > Mesocestoididae > Mesocestoides > Mesocestoides corti. Next base: position 3,607 of record UXSR01001194.1, on the reverse strand, counting down.
TTCATGAGGTCAGTTTGTCTATGTACAAAATTTAACATCGAGTTACAGTTTTTTACAATACTCATAGCTATGTTTTCGAGAATTTTTTTATAACTTAGCCGATTTGGGAATTTACGGATCTCAATTATGCGTCTTGTAAAAAAATAAGGTTCGATCGAACACTAAACTTGTAACGGTCTTTTTTATAAAGCCTATTACGTTATCCTCGATTCGATCTTTTCAACCCAATCATTATTGTAAAGCTATTATTATTCTTATAATCTTCAATGTACTTCATTCATTCCAACATCTTAACGTTTTAATCACGTTAATATGGCCTCGACTTTTTCATTTTTCTATCTCAAAAGGTTATGTGCGTTGGCGTTGTTAGGGAATTTGTATCGTATTTATGTGGTTTGTAAAATTGATCTTCTGAATTACAAAAAAATTACTGGGTGGAAATAATCCATTTTTCAAATATGTAAATGCCAAGTTTCTGGACAGCTTTTTAGCGCAATTACCCTTTAACTGAAACCCGCATTGTTGCTTCGTAAATCAAGGTTCAATGGTCAAGAACTAGGCCACATTTCAGCCCAGTGGAACTCGGTCTTCGAGGGAATATTGCTAGTAAAACAACGTCCGGACTCGTTTTTTCGGCGCTCCAGTAGTAGGTTCATCTGCCCAGTCATTGACCACTCTCGTAGCCTTTACTGAACACTGGTGTCGCCTCAAGGGCAATCTGTTGGTGATCCTTCGCAATGAAGGCACACGTTCCACCGACTTGGTCGGCGTTGTCTTACTGGAGCGGTGCTCAGTCAGGCTAGTCGTTGATGCGGACGTCAGGAACGCCTTTCAAATAGGTACATCGGTCTTTTCATACACTCCCATACACCGGGCGACCCGCCTTCTATGCTGCGTGTATGCCTTCTTTTTAATGCGTAGAGTTCAAATTCGGTGAACCGCCTCTTCTTCTGGCGGCTCGTTCGGCGGAAGAGGCCAAAGTTTGGTGTGGCCACATTGCCGCAGCTGGCCTCACTGAGTTGTCGGCGCGCAGAGCTCAGCTCCGTGAGGAGTTGCTGCGAATCACCGGCAAGGACCCGCTCGATCCACTCACCAGTGCTCTGCCGCCACTTCCTGCAACGAGTGGTATGCACGTTTACTCTGACGTTGAACCAGCTAGTATTCCATCTGCATTCTCCTTGTTTCCCTTGCCTTTGACGAATTTCGAGTCTCAGCGTCGAACGATCTGACCGATCTGCTCCGATGAATTGTCTTCATCGTTTCATTGACGCATCAGTGAATAGGTCAATAGGTTACGAAGGTTGTCGAAGTGCATGCGGTACTTCTACCCTGTTGTGTGGCTGTTAGTTCACCACACAGGCTGGCCGAACCCCACTTGTGCATAAGTGGAACGAAACTTTATTGCAATTTAGGTGGAACATCCTTTAGTGGCTGAATCAGTTGCTTTTGGTATATTTCCGGCGTATTCTCTACGCGTTTAGCTTTTGTACAGAGGTTCCGGGTCAATCATCTGCGCTTGTAGTGTTGCCAGGTTGTATCAGTGCGTAGATGCTCGATTTTTATTGAAACGGTGTAGCACACACCTCAATATAGTAATTTCTATCACCTCTTTTTGCAAATTGCGTCTTGTGTATCACATGTATCAAATTAATGAAACGATAATTTATTCCATATCTGAATAGCTTTCAGGAAAAAGGTTTCAGCTTTGAACATTTGTTGCGGGCTTGTGTAATAAACTCTTGTCCCAATTCAGCCGGCGTTGGCTAACAGGCTCTCATCAGTGTCTTTTTCACGTAGATGCGGACGAATTAAACGTGACAGGACTGGAGCTACAGTTAAGTAAGTTGCCTCGACCTCGTTCCATACCCTCTGTGGACCCAACAGTGGTTTCTATCGATTTGATTAGGTTTGATCGCGGAGAAAGTCTCGTCTGCCAGAGGCCCTGAGCCAAGCCTTAGGATTACGGTAGCAGTGAAAGACGCCGGCGAGGCACAGACGTGGAACGTTGTCGCGGAAACTGAAATTGAGGTGAGTAGTGACAACCTGTCTGATCTACCACCGCCGCCTCCCTCTTACCTTATCCTTAATGCGTCACCAAGAGCTGAGCTGCTCACTGGACCACGTGATATGGATGATTCTTAAGTCACGAACGCCTGACACGCCAAGTAGGCCCACTTTAGCCTCGTTCCTGGGTAGCGGGTTTTTGAAACCGGCTCTGACTCGTGATTGGTCACAAACGCGAGTCTCATTCGTGAAAACTATTAGTCCAACGTTAGACGAGGATTAGGTTATTGTCTGGTTGCGTGCATAGTTACGCTCGCTTATTCCGCATTCCCAGACCAGCATCTGTCCGACCTTCCTGAAAACGATCAAACTGAGTTCAGAGAAGTACTCCAAGTCCTCGCATATCCAATTCCGCCTTCTTGAGTTCAAGGATCTTCGGTCTTCTGTGGTGAGTGGCAGTTGTAGTACGCCTGGACGCCAAGTGTACACCTTTACTCGCTTAGACGCTGACGATTGGTTGATATGCTTCTCCCGCGTCTCCTCCTATAGGCCCGTGTAGTTAGTAGCGCCGAGACAACCGTCGAAGCTCTGTCGAGTTCCACCGTGCTGGATCTACCCATGAGCGGAGTGGACGCGTCAAATAGGCCTACCGGTCAGAGGTACCGCTTGGTGCTCCAGGTGAACCAACGTTTTTCCACCCTGCCTGACGAAAATGTAAGTTAGCCAATCTGTGGTCTCACGTTGGTTCGGGTATCTTGTGGTGTGCCGGCACTTCAGGGCGTCTATTCGTTAAATCATTGAAGTACTGGGCGATTTTGCATGTAGAGTCCCTGAATGGGGACGGTAGCACGTATGCAAAGTGGTTATTCCACAACTGGACGCGGTGGACGCGAAGATGGATCCTCCCACAGAGGTCGTGCGCATTGAGCTCAAGCCTCGGGCTAATTGGCTACCACCTAAAGAAAATCATTATCTCTAGAGGTCAACTAAGGGTCAAGTAAATGCCTTGGGTGTTTTGGGTACCTGACGCCGGTATAAACATTCACACATGTGCGCTTTTGCTTCAAAATTCCGCAAGCTTCTCCAAAAAGCTCTCTGGTTCAGTCACTTTGAAGCACTCCACCAATCGAATAGTCTCAAACATCGCCTTCTAGTTCCTCTCTAGCCCATCTGTTCAATCAATTGACTGCAATTTGCACAAAGGCACCGCTTTGCGTAGCCAATGAGAGTGCGATGAGTTGTGTTCATGAGTGACCTTGCGACAAGCACCAATGGTTTAATGACGCAAAATTCGTTAAGGAGGAAGGTGAAATTTGAAGTCTGTGTAGTGCCTGAATTCAACAGTCGAAATGCGTACTTTTTTCATACAAATTGTCACAAGATTAATGCCACAAAATTAGACAGAAAATCAATATATTACAGTGTACGGGCACCTAAGGGCGTCTGCTTAGCACGTGAAGACTCTGACTGTGATTATTCCAGGACTGGACACCTTGAAATAGCTGTAGAACCCCACGTCATAGAGGTTGTGTCTCAGTAAACTCGCGCAATTTCAGCTCAAGCCTCAGGCTAATTGGCTATCACTTAGGAAGAATCACTCCAT
>UXSR01001193.1:0-10317 GCA_900604375.1 Mesocestoides corti | reverse complement strand
AAGGTCGGTTCTAGCTTTCAGCAAGGGAACTGGTACCGTTATTTGAGTGGTCTTCTCTATTGTTACGGGCAAACGTAACACTTAGCCAGGCTCTTAATGTTTTTTCAAAAAATATGAATACTACCGTAAGAGATGTTGCCGGCGCTCAACTATCGAAAGAGATCAAGACGCAATTGTGCGAGTACGCGAAAATTGTCGTTAGGGAATGGCAAGAGGCGACACCTGTGTGTGCTGAGAGGCAATCCAGTTTTCGGGGATCGATATCTGCCAGGAGATGTCGCAACCGACCGACACGGCACACACCCAATGCGTCCAAGAAGCACACATCGTAGCGGCAGCTTTTCTCGCTGTCACCGCCTCCTCAAAGGAATTGTTGTCTTGATTTATTGTAAATCCCGTCATAATACATTTTGACAGTTGTTGATTGTTTTGTTTCTTGAAAGCAGCTTGAAATGTATAAAACAATAGAAAACACCAACGATTTCTGCAACATGATGTAGGTGGCAGAGGAGGACCGTAGTTGTTTGTGAAGAATTAGCTCCATAAATCACTAGGAAGAAGTGGTCTCACAACGGGGACTGTGTCATCGCTACATGGTGCAAATTCTAACAGACTAACCACCAATTCGTGTGATATAAACTATTTCGCGCACAGTTAGATTGCGTCAGTGAAGCTAATTGGTTAACCAGCGCGAGATGTTGGTGAAACTGTGGTGATAGTTCAAATGAACAAAGATACAACTTGGTGCATCTTGTTGATTCATCACAGAATCACGTAACTGTTTAAAGACCTTAGTAACATTCTTGCTTTGACGAAAACGCACATTATCCATCTTTCTCTGTGGGCCCTGGTCTAAAATCACCACAGAGATACATGCATTTTGCCTAACCCCTCTACAGCATCTCGAACCCTAGCTCCTGTTCCTTTCGAAACAAGCTACTTGTGATGTCTGTTAGATGATTTTTAGGCGAAACACAATTATGAGTTCCGTGGATGTTGTTTTAACCAAACAAAACCGATTATGCGTTTGTTAGTGCGAAAAATGGCAAGCAGTGAGATTCAATTAACTGTTTTGCAAGTGTGTGACTGTCTAACATTATCCAGCGAAACCATGTGAACATTGAGACTAAACAATTCGCCATAACTCCAATACCGTGCTAGTTTCTTTTGATGCACGTTAAATGTCGCGTCTGTCAGATGTTTTGAATGAGAATGCCAGCTAGAACTGGCAGTATTAGCGGTCAAATTGGCTAGACAACTCCCATCAGCCACATTCTTCTTTTTCTTCTTCCTGGAAAGAAGTGTTAACGCAGACCTTAGTGATTGCCAATTGTTCACATCACATCTTAGAGGTGCAACTTGGAGTAGCACTTGGTGCTGCTTGTTGAGGTGACGTTTTCACACTCATAAATTATAACCTATGTGCAAAGCCTCCACCATTGATTGTTTTGGCACCGCAAGAGCAACGATGAGTTTAGGGTTCAGGTATGCGGTTGGTAGGACTATATCAAAATTCGTTATAGTTAGAATGCTTAAGATGAAAGTGGTGTTACAATTGCAGAATTATTCACCAACGACATAGAGGTTTACTAGGCTTTTCTCTTTCACTACCACAAAATGAACTTTTATCTTGCCATGGACCACAGTGATTAGAACCTGGTGGCATCAAAATGTGGATCTTGATGTTGCTTGTTGAGGTGACATTTTCAAACTCTAAAATTGCAACCTCTGTGCGAAGACTTCACCATCGATTATTTTGGCGCCACAAGAGCAACGATGATTTAAGGGTTCAGACAAGCAATTGGTTGGGTTATTTGCAAAATTCGATATCGTGGAAGGCCTGAAATGAAGGTGATGTTACCATTTCAGAGTAATTGACCAACGACATGGAGGTTTACTAGGCTTTACTTTTTAATTCCCAAAGAATGAAAATTTATCTTGGTGTGGACCATTTTGATTAGGCCTGGTGACATCAAAATTTGGATCTGCCATTGTCTTCCTAAGAATCCTGTGATGGCAGTTACAGCTGTCTGGGCAAACATTTTCTACTAACACCTAGATAGTAATGACCTCTTACTGCAAGCATTGGTGTTCGACAGCCGAGTTCGGCGGTACAGCAGAAGCACCGAATTCATCGAGTGTCATTGCACACAAGCGGATCACTTTAAAACACTATACTCCACATAGACATTAGTGCCCAGGTCTTACTTGTCACAACATATCCGTCAAGGTCAAATGATGATTAGGCACACCCGACAGTGAGTAGGAGTCATCCAGAACAATAAGTGTCAACAATGAACGGAACAAGCAATAATTGTTAGACAGTGAACGCACACAGCAAGTATGCAGACACAGAGCAGTTGCCAATCCCTGACAGCACTCACCATGAACACTGCTCGACCACTGGGTGAATTTGAAGCTGCTCTAACGACGAATCAATGGTGAGGCAATGAATCAACCAAGGCTGACATGGCAAATGTTGCAGGTGGTGTCTTCCCATAGCTTCTTCTCCATCGTCATAGATTTTGTGACTTTGTTAGTTTGGTGTTCACAATCCGATTATGAGTGTCGGTGAGAAGTCGTGCGCAAGACAGACTCGCCTGAATGAAAATCCTAGTTATTTTAAGTGTCGCTGCTTGCACATAATGTACAAAGCAGCTCCGTGGATCAGTAATGTTCCTGGGAATCTCACTGATCCACAACATTGTTTTTATTGTTTCCATGACGGCAGCTCTAATCACAGTGACGATGAACATTGCGGCCAATTGAATCCGCCGGATCAGTCACCCTGAACATTGGCTGAACAATTGCCGTGTTTGGAAGCGTTCTTCGAGACGACTCTTTGGCTCAGCATTACCAGAGTGACGACACCAGATCGCAGTGTTTAGCAATCGCAGTTTGATTAGTGAAGCACTACCACAGGTTTTCTTGTTCAACAATCCGTTGGTTGTTGGTCTGCATCAAACGTGGTTATGTTACGTGGTGTGGTGGTGGCAGCGTGAGCCATTCGAAGGAACGGCACTGTTCAAGACCCTACCCATCGTCGCAAACTAAGCTTGAGCTTCAAGCGAAACGGAACATAATGTGTACGGAAACAGTAGTGGAAAATATCTCAATGAGAAGTGAACCCTATCCAAGCATCCACATAAAGTTTCGCCTAATATTGACATGGAAACAAAACCAACGATAAACTAAATGTTTGACCTAAACTTTGGACATTTCGATCAAAAGTTCGAACAAGCAAGTTGCTGATCGTATGGCTTTCAACAACGGAGAAGGCATTAATATGAGGTTCAAATTCAAATGCAACGATTTCAAGGCCACAAGATTTACAACAGTGATTGATGATCAGGACATGGCAAATTAGTTGAGTAGGTTCATTGTGCACGTACCAGCAGTCTGAAGCGATGGAATCCTAGTTCACGAATGACTCGCGTGCGATTTAGGCCATTTTATGCAAGCTGGCCAACAATCACGCTAGCTGTGGCCTTCATTGCCTAAAATCTGGACATTAAACCTTGCTCAGGCAGCTCGGCCAATGATAAACAAGAGCGCGGATGGCCAAATCACATAGTGCTAATTAGGTTAGAGATCTTCGTTTGTAAATTACCGTGTCTTCAGTGTCCGCTATACCATTTTTGTATTTGCCATTTAAACACTCGAATGTTTGCACGGACGAGTTATGAAACGCAGATGCATGCAGCCGCCTCTCGTCATGGTAACTTACTAAGCACGTAATTATAACGACTTGCAAGCGATTGGAACATTGAATAGGCCTTTCTTTCTTCCATCATGGCTCAACAAATTCACCCCTTTGTATGGACTGCTTTTATTAGAACTTGCAGACAAGGTGTGGATTCTGGTATTGTGCACTCGCGCCTTCTTAACACAAATTTTCTTCTAACATTCAGTTAGTAAGAAAGCTGTGTCTTCTCACACCGAATGTGCGATGTTGACATTAACATTCTGTTTTGCCTGTACTTTGCTTGTTCAATTACTTGTGGTGGGACAAAAGACAGGCATTGGGTGTAACAACCCACTGGGCATTCTTGTGCTCGTTTAATTTGCCAACTGATAAGCACAATGCACAGTTGTCCTAATGCGAGATTTGTTGCAGTTCCTTGTGCGGTTTTCTAATTGCACCAGGTCCAACCATCTACTTTGACACGGCCCGACCGAATGAAGACGATAAACGCAGATGGCGAGTAGCTCAAGTTATTTATTGACGCAGTAGCGGTGTGTGTTTGTACAGGATAACAAGTGTAGTTATATAGCTTCGCTAAGCATCGGTTTTTGAACGAACACACTTACTCGTGTTCGTTCACGATTGCTAGCTGCACTCGCTTGCTGCTAGCCGCAGCTTTCGGCTTTGACTAATGAGGCGTTTTAGCTAAATATCAGCAGCTAAAATAGGCAGTTGGAAAAGGACATGCAAATGGCGACAATATACGCTGAATTTCTAGCTGAAACACGCTTGATTCGCCTTAATCAAAGCTGTTACATGAACACAAGTGCCTCAACAAGCAACATCGACTGCTTCTCCACAGTGAGCTTGATAGATGTGGTTCGGATAATTGGCAACCTGTGAAGTCTGCTTAAATGCTTCTCTCTATGCAGAATATAATTGATGATTTATCTAAATCGAGCTTAGCGTTATCATCGCCAGATCCGGCTGCCATTTCACGTGGCCTGATTTTCTCATGTAGTCAAGATAAGCATGGGTCGTGGTGACTGAACTGGGCAGGTGAAACACAAATTAATTAAACCGATGTCAAGCAAGACAAAACTATCCTTTTAAAAAGGTTGCCTACGACGTCCCCAAGCAGAATTTGATTGCTGACCACTTGCTCCTGCCTCTGCAACCTCAGGTGTCGTATCTTGCCATTCCGTAACTACGATCTTTGCGTACTTGCACAATTTCTTCATGTATTCATTCGAACTATGCACACCACCTGTATCTCTTACACGAGCACTTATTTATTCCGGGAGCACGTTAAGGACGCTACCACAATAAGCCATTCCTAAGCATCTACGAATGGAACACTCACGCAGGAAACTGGGATATAGGGCGTGACCAACGATTGCTTTGGCACCACAAGAGTAAGAGTTATTCAAGTACCAACTGGCACAATCCACTAGGTTAGCACACAACCCGACGTAGTTAAATAAATCAGATGGTGGTGGTGTCATCATTTTACAAATATTGACTGTCGAAATTGCAAGTTGGCCAACTAACACACATATCCGTGGCATTTTATTGATTGCAGTCTTAAAATTCCCCCTTAGTTCACTTAGCTTGGTTCATGTTTTCGAATTATCTTCGCCAATCTGTCAGAATTTGATTAAAAATTTTACCTGAACCACAGAAATAACTCTGTTAGTCCCTTCGAGATAAACAGTGACTGTCCCATATAAGATCTTGTGGTGACTAGCAAGCCAGCACAGCATTCGTGAGCGAACACAAATCAATCGATTTTTTTTTCGTGAATGCACTGTAGTGGACAGACGGCCACAGTGCGTGTGTGACGCGTGCCCGATTGTATCAATGACTCACCCTCTTTGTTATTGGCTCTTATAAGCAGTCGCCTGTTACACATCTAGAATAATAAAATTGGAGCGCAGAGAAACACAGGATTGGCTGAGGCCAGCGTTGTCCAATATGTCGGCGCCCTCAGATATCGCCACTGTAGAATACCCGAGCCCTAATAGGAAGAATACCGGTACAACAGACAAGGCTTTATTTATTAATCAAAAGCTAGAGCCACAAGTCACGCGCCTTTCATCTGGGTCCACCACGCTGGCCACGCCGCTCATTATATACTGTACCTCATTCATGTCCTTCCCTGGTTTGTTGCTTATCTTCTTCGCATGCCATTGGAACTCAAAGCGACAGGGCATTGGCTGAGGCCAGGAAGTACAATATGTCTGCGCACTGATCCGTCACCACTGTAGACTACCCGAGCCCTAATAGGAAGAATACCGGTACAACAGAACAGGCTTTATCGACCAATCAGAAGCCAGAGCCGCACCTCAGGTGCCTTCCATCCGAGTCCACCACGCTGGCCACGCCGCTCATTATATACTGCTCCTCAATAGTGTCCTTCTCTGGTTGGCTGCTTATCTTCCTCGCATGCCATTGGAACGCAGAGAGACACAGGATTGGCTGAGGCCAGGCGGTCCAACATGTCTGCGCCCTGATCCGACGCCCCACCACATCACACCACACTGGGACACCATCTCATGCACGTTTATGAATATAATGTGGAATTTCAACTGCTTTCAAGTTACAGAATAATCAACAACTGCCAAAGTGCAATGTAACTAGACTTACAAATAATCACTAAAAGAGTCCCTTTCGATACTCTAAGGCAGCAAATTCGGCAGCTACAATTGTTGCTTTATCCTTGAACTGGATGTCTTTATTATCGGATGCTCGCATCGTGTTCATTCAGAGGCCAATCGCTTAGCTCTGGCTCCTACTTCCTGAAAAACTCAACTGATGCTACTTCCTCTATTCTAACAAGGAACTTTTTCAACTCGCATAATTTCATGGCAAGAGCGCTCGTGGGAACAGCCACCGAAAGGGTGTTTCCCATGACCTGATCACTTACTCGCTCCTCTCCCCACTCTGAGCGCAGGTCATTCAGTTCAATGCATTTGTTGGATTGTGGATCGTCCATGAGTTAGATTCCAGGACCTTGCAAACAATATACTCAAAGGACTCGATTTTGCTGAATCCATTAACGAACACGGACGCCGCTCAGAAAAATCAGCATCACTATTAATGGGGACATCCAGAAAGATATATTTCACTTAATACAATGTCACCTGTGTGTTGTCTGGGAGAAGAAAAATTCTCACTTTTGGAAGAGCGAATAGCTATAACGACTATTTCTATTCAATTTAACATGTAATTTTGTGGTATCACGCCTAATTTTATGTATCTGCACATCTTTTGCCTGTCTTCATTTATCCCTAGTTTAAATTCAGACTCATACTGATGGCCGATTACACCTGGCTTACTGAACCAGCAGTGACCTTGGTGAACTTTGTTTAGGGTTTACAAATCCGATAACAGTAACCAATGAAAATGAATGACTCATTGACATCGTCAGGTCAGAAAATAGGCTTCACTCAGGCGCGGTTGCTACTGCTCCACTACAAATCGATCACAAATGTGCTAAACCCTCTAAGACAAATAGCGTCTGTCGCGTACGATGAGATCGGAATAAGCAATCATCACTTCAACGACCCGCCTCTGGCGTAACCTCGGCACGCATGCGAACACTGCATCCCATCTTCCACGCTGCTCAATCCAGTGAAGCAAACACAAGCAGCACACCTATTACTAAATTAAGATCTCTTGCATATCTGGATATCGCTTTAATAGCGGCAGCGTAGTCCTTGAGATGGACTGAAATTCAAAGTATATGAGTTAAGCCGATTTCTAGCAAACTATTGATCAATGCCAGAGCGGAGTGGTTGTTAGGGGACCAATCATCGACTCGATACAGCCACACATGCCATTCCTCCCCACACTCTCCGTTTAATTTGTCCTCGCTGGTGGATTCCATTTCAACCAATTGTCGAACACAGGTGCAGGATCAGCCTGTTCGTGCATGTGCGAAAAACGGCAAAGGCAACGTTCAAGCTCTCTCGTGGTGCGGCTGTTAAACCTCACACGCTGTTCAACTGATTAATTGATACGGTAACAGCGTGTTTGGTACATGGTGATGAGTCTGCAGTGGCTTGTGGTAAAAACACTACCTTACAACCCTCTCGTTAACAGCCCGTAACAACCCGAGAATGGAGAGAAGAGAGGCGACAGAGAACACGACCGTTTATTAGCGCCACGCCAGCCAGGTGTGTATGCGTGACAAGATGACAGGCTTCTGATACAGTAACCAATGCAAAGGGGATGAATCATTGTCACCATCAGGTCAGTAACCAGGGCTCACTCAGACGCGATCGCTGTTAATCCGCTACAATTCGTCAGCTTACATATATGATCACTTAAGACCGATCTCTCAAAACGAACACACCTGCATGACTTGCATTCATGCAAATCGCCTGAATTCGTGTTCGTTCACTAACCGCCACAATTCTCTTCTCTGGTTGGAGCCAACCCAGACACCGGTGGATTAATTGACTACAAAATCCCTACCCTATCCTCTCGTCTTCCAGTAGTCTAAGCCACCAGCTCGATTAACTCACTTTGACACACTACTCTAACACCAATCCAACTCACACTTCCCACTAGCGCACTGTATAGTGGACACCGACCAATGACCGGCCTCATAAAGAAGTTAGTTTATAGCGATAGCCATACCACCACAAGGAGAAGTAACAGAATTAAAACGCGCCCTTTACGAGGGCATCGACGAAGGCGTAGGAGGCAGACGTCTCACGGGGGAAGCGGACAGACGAAGCGGTTTGCGCGGATGCATAGAAAACAGGACGGAGCGAGAGGGGGAGAGAACGGGGTCAGCTAAGAGCAAGGAATGCAAAAATTCGAGGCGTGCGCACGCACACACACAAAAGCGATGCCCAAGCAAGCAAACAAAAACACAACATCGAAATCTGGTGATAACGAAAGTGCAAAAGAAGCCGAACGCCGCGTAGACAGGGTGGGGGAGGTGGGGCGGGGCAGGGGAGAACATGATGTAGCCGTCATAGCCAGGAGAGGAAATGCTGAGGTCGCCGTGGTGATGCTGAGCCTCTGTGGTGTTTCGTCAGTCGCGACTGCGAATTCAGTGGTGTTGGGTATCTGAAAGGCACACACCAATGCGATATTACCGCTTACGTGTCTAGTGTGTTCACACACACACACAACTGCCGTGCGAATGTTAGGAACACAAAACGAGGAGGTTAAAAGTGGAGCATTAGGTGCGAGTTAACAAATGAGAACAACACACAGGGACGCCCGCAACGCGATAATTGACTGCTGCCACTGCTGCGGTTCCTCCTCATCCGCCTTTTTCTCCATCAATTGAGACTGCATCGCACTGCCGACATGTTTGACTTGTACTTACCGAAAGAGAGCAATATTTACCCAAACAAGAGTTAAGCGACCGATTTAGGCGTTAGGCGCAGGACAACAACGAATGAAGTGCTAATTTTAACACAAACATCGAAGTTCTTGAACTCGAGGGGGCGGGGGGGGGGGGGTTAGAATCAACACCGAGTTATGCAAGCGGCCGTTTCAGTGGTAGTCGGAAGCAACTCGACGCAGTGAGAATTAGACGTGGTTTGCGCGCGTGCGTGTTAGGCGAACGCACCCAAACTGCCGCTGCCGGGGTGCGGCAGCGATGCAAACGACGGGCCCAAATCGAACGACGACGAGAGAATTGACACTGAATCCGTCACCAGGATACTCGAGGGACCGAGCGATCGAGAGATGCTTGATGTTTCGCCTTCCTCCACATTGCGCATCCCGCCCACAACCGACTCGACCAACGACATGTCGCCCTCCTGGCCTTCCATCATCTGTTTCTCTAGGTCCTCGCTCAGGCTTTCCTGCTCCTCCAGACGCAGGAATTCATTCAGCGACGACGAGCCCACACTCGAGGGGCCTGTTGGGCCGCCCTTCGCTTGTCTATCGATTAGAAGGCCGCCGTCTTCATCACCGTACCCCTCCACTTTGTGTGGGCTCGTGAACAGTTCCCTGGGACTGCTCTCAAGAGAGGAGCGAAGTGAATACGTCACCGGTGGCACGATGGGCGCGTTGGGAGAGGTGTCGCGCAGGCGACGAGCTCCAACCGACAGTGGGAGGCTGCCATTGGAGCTGCCTATGGCACCGCCACTGCTGCCACCAAAAGGTGCGGTGCTCGCGACCGAAGAACGCAATGAGAATTCCGACACCTCGGGAATCGGGGTCAGGGGAACACTACTGTTGAGGTAATTGCTCAGCTGATTGGCGAAGCCCTCGAGATAGGCTTCTGGGAAGGGATCTGCGACACCCGAATTCATTAGTGGGTTGGCTACGTACAAAGGAACCGTGTGCAGGTCCGGTGCGTAGTCTGCTCCACTTCCCATCCAAGACTTCAGAGGTACTGGGTGCATGAAATGGTAGCGGTAATGAGACACAACTACCAATCACATACACACACACTTCCTCACATATTTCCCAGTACCCACCAGTTGTAAAGCCAGTTAATTAAATTATCGACACAACAAAGCAACCAAGACTTTTGACAACTCCATCGTGAACAAACTACGTTTGCTATTTACTCGTAGAGTACGCAACCGAGGAGACAAAACGTGTCGTTGGAGTCTAGACCTGAAACGGAAGGTAAGAGAGCAAAGTGTGTCTCGCGG
>UXSR01001192.1:0-10324 GCA_900604375.1 Mesocestoides corti | reverse complement strand
CTCTGGCTTCTGATTGGTCAATAAAGCCTGTTCTGTTGTACCCGTCTTTTACCTATTAGGGCTCGGGTATTCTACAGTGGTGTCGGATTAGGGCGCAGACATGTTGGACCACCTGGCCTCAGCCAATCCCGTGTTCCTCTGCGATCCAATGGCATGCGGGAAAGGAAGGCAGCCAACCAGAGAAGGACATGGATGAGATGCAGTATATAACAGGCGGCGTGGCCAGCGTGGTGGACTCGGATGGAAGGCGCCTGACGCGTGACACTGGCTTCTGATTGGTCAATAAAGCCTGTTCTGTTGTACCAGTCTTTTTCCTATTAGGGCTCGGGTATTCTACAGTGGCGTCGAATTAGGGCGCAGACATGTTGGACCACCTGGGCGCAGCCAATTCTGTCTCTGTGTTCCAATGGCATGCGAGGAAGATAAGCAGCCAACCAGAGAATGACACGGATGAAGTGCAGCATATAATGAGTGGCGTGGCCAGCATCGTGGACTCGGATGGAAGGCGCCTGACGTGTGGCTCTGGCTTTTGATTGGTCTATAAAGCCTGTTCTGTTGTACCTGTCTTTTTCCTATTAGGGTATTTTACAATAACGACGAATTAAGGCGCAGACATATTGGACCACGCTGGCCTCAACCAATCCTCTGTCTCTCAGCGATCCATTAGCATGCGAGGAAAATAAACAGTTAACTTGAGATGGGAACGAATGAGGAGCAGTATATAAAGCGCGGCTTAGCCGGTGTTTTGGACTCTAATGGACGGCGCCTGTTCTGTTGTACCAGTCTTTTTCCTATCAGGTCTCGGGCACTCTACAGTAATGCCGTATAATGCGCAGATATCGGAACAAGCTAGCTGCAGCTAATCCTCTGTCTCTCTGCTTTCCAATGGCATGCAGGAAGATAGGCAACCAACCAGAGAATGACATATTTGATAAGCTGAATGTAATTAGCGGCGTATCCAGCTTGGTGGAATCGGACCGACGACGCCTGACGTGTGGTTCTGGCTTGTGCTTGGTCAGTAATGCACTGCTTGTTGTACCAGTATTCTTCACATTATGTCTTGGGTATTCCACATGGCTAAGCGGTGCAGTAACGAAACGGGGCGCAGAAATATTGAACCAGGCCGAACTCAGCTAATACTCTTTCCATGTGCATTAAATAGCCTGCGATTAAGATCAGCAGACAATCAAAGACAGGGATGGATAGGAAACAGTAAATACTGACCGGTGCATTGCTTTGGACTCGGATATACAGCGCCTGATTTACGGTTTTGGCATGTGATTGGTCAATTATGCCTGTTCTGTTGTATCAGTATTCATTTAAGTGTTCGGGTTATTCTGGAGTAGTGAGACACAAGGTGGCGCAGCCAAAAATAGTGGCTCCAGCTGGTCATCGCCTTGTATTCGGTTGTAGTTTGTGCTCTGCCGTACAATTCTCCTTTGATATATCTTAATTTTCTCTATTCATTAGTGGCTGCAAATGCGTGTTGGCAAATTGAGTTAAGCACTGGCTTTTTCCAATTTTGTATCTGGCAAATAGGTGATGACAATTTAAACCCTCATGCAGTTTGTCAGTGAGCCCATCCGCAACTGGTTCTATATTCCTATACTCAATCAGATTTGACATTGTCAAGTCACCGAAGACGACAAGGATACTAGTGGCCAGTTGGACTATAGGTGGAGTAGAAACCTGCGATGAATAAAACAGCTTTTCTGCTGACCATAGTTAATCCTCTTTTCCTGTGAATTTGAATGACTCAAGAGGAAGATCTTCGGACATTTGTGAACATGGATGGATGGGGAGCACTATATAATTTGTCTGCTTAATTCAGCGTCTGAAGGACACTTTTGTCCTGCGGTTGGCAAACAGAGTCCCTTCTGCTTAACCTATCATATTTTTACTCGTGCTCTGTGATTTAAAATGCATCCTGCTAAGGATGGATCATTATTTTTGGAAGGTACAAAAGTATAACCGTCCAATGACATCTAATGACAAAACCAAAATTTGTTTTCAGTCAACCGAAATTATTTGAGTCAAATTCTTGGCACACATAAGCCAAAATAAACACCCTGTGTTTTCTGCGACTAGTTACCTGGCTTTCTACCACGAGTAAATAAAGTAGAAAGGCCGAGCAATTTTAATGAACCCTTGAATAACAATAAAACAAACATTTGTGACAATATGTCTATGTCACGGAAACTAAATAAAGTAACTCAACAATGCAATCCTATCGATTTTTCTCATTGTAGCAATTTCATAACTGCAAGTTGAGTGCGTGGCAATGCTCGATTTCCGTGTCAATGCAGTTGTAAGCGATTAGACAGTTAATGAAAAAAATTGCTAATTATAAGTCTCACCATTTGTCCGAAATACATCCGTCTAAATTAAGAGAAATAAATCATTGCAATTTAACATCAAAAATTGTAACTTCATAAAAGTTGCAAGAAATTGCATCGTGTAAGACGGTTCTTTGCACCACTAGTTAGTATAGAAGTCACTCAGTGAATTTTTTTTTACTCAAGTACCATTGCCGATAAAAAACGACTTCGTTTGACGAATAGCTCCACCTGAATATGGATTTTTTTATTATAGCTCGCAATACATTTATTTAACGTTACTAATAAGAAACGCATTTACCATTCTTTAGTAGAAATTTTGCTGTATTTTCTAAATATGATCCAAAAACTCATTAATTCAAGTTTTACATGTGATAAGAAAGTCTTGTGAATAAATTAACGAAGCGCTACTAATTGAGTATTGGTTTCTTGAAGAGGTGAACTAGTGAACCCCACTGTTTTTATAACGTATGTGACAAAGAAAGCGCATGACGGTGACTTCAGCTCCAGTGATTATGTCTAAACATTAACCGCGTTCGATGCCGACGGATACATATATAAATTTAGTGGCGGTATATTGCAAACTGCCAGTCTCTTCCAAATTTATTTCCACCTGAACCTCAGCGTCTTACTAAACATTTTTATCTACTGATTAATTCGTCAGTAAGAAGTCCCTAAACACCTGTTTAAAGATCAAGGTAAAATCTCCACGATCGAGTGCTGTAAATTACCGGAGAAAGAAATGGAAGCAGTTTTTCGTGGAGTACAAGCCAGTCTCATGCTTTTGTAAGGTCTAATGTTGCAGCAAATTGGCAACTTGAAAGTGGGAACTTGCAGCAACGACTTAGAAACTTTCGCTTCCAAAAATATCATGCACATTTTGAAAGTTACGTGATGTCGAAGTAGTTGGAGATTGTACTCAAATACATTATGCAAATATTACAACCAGTTTTTTGTCACTAATTTAAACAAACATTTCAACGGATTAGAAATCAGTTTTGATTGTCAAGAATATCAAAAATTTTCACCATTGACTTTCACTTATATTTTTGCCACTTTGCTATTAAAAGCAAAGAATCCCTATAGACTTTCACGTGGGTATAAAAGTCATAGAGTTGTACATTTAGTTAATAAGAGTGAAAAAAAAATCTAGCTATAAGAAATAAATGTGTAAGCAAGACGGATGTAAAATAAGCAATATTATTCTACGGTAACTCACTAAGCATGAATTTCTACATATTTTCAAGTTTCAAAAACGATGCAATCAGAGAGGATTTTAGCTATACGATAAAGTAAGCGAATAAACTCTAAGCTAGTGCCCAAAATGGAAGTTTAAAACGGGTCTAAGCGATCACTTCCTCACTTTTCAAAACAAGATATGTATTTCAATTGCTTGTAAGGGTATGCAAACACCGAGCCCGATTCCCCGTCAAGTTTAAGTGCAAACAACACCGACTTGACTTGAGATGTTTTTAAAAAGCATAAGGACGCTGGCACCGATGTCCGCACTTTACGTTGCACTAAAATCACTGAGTACAAATCAAAAGGTTGATATGTTTAGCCAAAAAGGTATTCTTTTGGATATTTGGTTTCTTTAAATTTTGTCTGGTCTAGAGTGGTAGACGAAGCTGGTAAGAGCCAAACTTAATTACAGTGCTTCCAAAATGTTTGGGAACAGCTTATCTATTTTGTAGAACAGCATCAACCAGTCACGAATTCTGTTGTTCCGCCTCGCCGGCGGTAATCTAATATTGACTGCCTTTTTATTGCCGAATTCGTTTGATGAACTTAGCCCTTAACTAGGTTGTTAGACGATAAATAAAATCAAAGACGAGGCTTCATGTAATTTAGTAATTTTAACATGGATTCGTAAAAATGCGACAAATGTTAGGGTAAACTTTTTTCTATAATTTATCTATGAATATTGTCATCAATGCATCCTGCCTCGGCAACTAGTTCACCTTTTCCATGTGCGAAGGCCCACACTTCCAACCCAAGTCTTCGTGGTCTTACTCGGATTTAAAATATTCACTTTCATTTGTTCTTTACATTCCGCCAATCAAAGAAGCAGTTGATTGGTGGGCATGACTGCCCGACTTTTGCCTACCCGTAATCCCAAACTCCACCCACAAAATTATTGTCTGGTTTTTCGCTGTTAAATTTACATCGATTTGTTTAATTTTGCTAGGGTTTCTATGCCTTTTCACATATTTTCACAGTTTATACACGGAAAAAAAGAGAAATAAGTATGAGGTTACATAAGCCAGGAGGAAGCTCGTGTTTTTTTAACAGCACCAGAATGTGTCTTGAAGTGAGCTTATTTTCTGGTAGCCTAATTTCATAATACGAGACTATGAAGTAACGAATAACGCAGCAATAAATTTCAGTATTAGGTCAAAAGTTCATCTGCTTTCCCTGGATCAGCCTCATTTTACTGGAATTTAATAAGAGCAAAAGTTTCACACAATGTAAATTCAACTATTACTCTGGTGCACTTTGACAAGGTTTTACATGTATATTTAATCATGACGTGAATAATGTGCATTTCACCAGAGCAATACGTTAACATTCGCCAACTAGCCATTGAACTACTCAGAATCCAAGTTGGAATGTTTGACCTTTGTGAAAAGCACACGGGGCATATATCAAGTCATGCACAAGCCGTTGTGTGTTGCTACTATGGCACTGGTATCGGAGGTTGGTGACCTAAGGTATTGGGGGGAGGGGGCTAGCAGCAAATAGTTAACGGTTGTCCACCAATCAGCTGGTGGGGCAATTCTGAAGGCTGTGCCAGTCTATGTATAGTGGACATCTGAGTTGTGGTTTGCAGTCAGCCAAGCAGGCAAATGTGCGCTATGGTAACTGCTATACAGGTTCTGCAACATACGAATTATTGTGCAGTAGAAGCTAGCTCGGGCGTTCGATTTATGAGGGCCAATAGCTTCATTGCAACTACTTGGCAAATTTCATGGCACCACGCAAACTCACGCAGAATACCACACAACTTAGTTCAGTTATGGTACACATAAAGTTAGAATACGTTTCGAGAAAAAATGAGCAACCTTAGCATTGTAAAGTGAGCAAAGGCTACTGTCTCTTTTAATACACTGTGACGCAGGTGTTGATGTTCACGATCTGACAATGGACCCAATTTTTATGTGATTCGGCTACGGTCGATCCCAAGAGAAGTCTTATTAATTCGGTTGTGAGAGTCCAGATGAGTTGAAGTCGCGGACTGTAGTCGACATCAGGAGATGTTCAAACTATCCATCTTCTCACAAATCCGTGTTAGAAAAATAGAACCAAATTGATGAAAATCTCCTAAAATGGCTAGACAAACTTGGACGTGAAGCAGTGTCTGTCACCCACGTGTGGTAACTTTTGCATTTTGACCATTTGCAGGCAAATGGGCGGTCTAGACACACTACGAATGACTTAACCAGTTACATTTGCTGTTTCTGTGACACGAGAATGATTATATTACGAAGTCTTGGAATAGGTTTTGAATGGCACCGGGGGCGTTTTAGACCTGTAACACGGTTACTCAACTTGCTAATTGTAAGTCCGCATCGTGGCTGAATGCTAAGGAATAGAGTAAAAGCCTTTCTGAACCACAAACTGCGAAGAGCAGAAGTCTGTGTGAGAGGGGCCGGCCAGTACCTTGAAATGGCGGCAACGGATGTAATTCACGAGTGAAAATTTCAAATAGTCATTCACCGTTGCCTCGATTAAAAAGCAAACTGGCAGCAAATCAAGGCATCTTACATGGTAATGGGTTCTCAGGGACAGAGGATGAAATTGTTAGACAACCAAATTTCGTCGAATTTAGCACAATCCTTCTATCTAGGTTGGTGCTATGGCAGTTGATTTTCGTCTCCTCACTGATTACGGAGTGAGAGTTTTCAATTATTTCCTTTGAAAAAGTCCTTAACTTGTTTGTTTTGTGCATAAAAATTGAGGTCCATTTGAGTAAATGCAATGAATAAACAATGTAACAATTAAGTATGTAGCTAGTGCCCACCATTACATTTTATTTTCCGAGTTCACACATTAATTGCCTAACTCATAAACATTAGTCTGTCAGCCGACGGTTATGGTCCAGAAGGAGCTATTGTATTTGAGCTAGAATGCATTTTGGTGGCTGGAGGCTCGCTGATAAGATCCTGCTAAGTGACAGCGGTGAAGCTGTCTGAATTTTGACATTTATGACATTAACTCACCTCACCTTCTCGTCTCATTTGGGCATGAAGTGGTACTTAACATCCGTAACATTTAAAGAATGGAAGGAAGCAAAACACAACACTCATGGTGGTTCTGTTTTCCTAAGAAAACCATTCTTATCATGCAGATGCTTCAGCGTTATAGCCTTCATGTACAGCCATAATTTATGTATTGCTTCAATCACTTTATGAATACTATAAAACCCTAAGGCATGGATTTAGACCTGACCTACAGCCAAGACTTTCACAATATTGTCATAAACATGCTTAACATTTGTGAAGTTAACCTAGGTAATGCCGCGTGTAGTTGTTTTGCAATTGTAGGTGGTGCTGTCGATTACTGCAAAGTAGATCCGCGTTTGCGAACGCGAATGTTTGATGCGAATCTAGGGACGAGATTGGGTGACCAAACGAGTGCGCTTTAGAAAACAACACTGAGAGGCATTTAACCGATTTAATGGAAAGCGCAGATTTTGAATGTATTGCACATACACTGTAGGCTTTACACGCCGTCAACCTGCAGGTGAGGCATTTAACGCGACAAATGATTGGCTGTTCGGGCATGACCGGTACACGCCTCGAGACGAATTTGTGGACAAATTGTTTGGATTTGCCTCAGCCCACTTCTATTAGAGATGCTGAGCAAGATGGACGGTGAGTGCTACATGGAAATTAGTTTGATGTCCTTGTCCCTTTAACCTGGCCTACTTAAAACCGATTATTCGGGCAAATTACTTTTTATTCAGGAATTTGAGTTGAAATTTATTGCTCCTATAAATAGCAAAATTTGTTTCTCGGTGGAAAGGCGAGTGAATGCTCATTGGACAAGTCCATGGTTTTATCGCACTGCTTGAAAGAGCTAATCGCAAAGTGGATGAACCAAACAGCCTGAAATAGTTTTTCACCATTTAAGCTTGTCTAGACATAAGTAAATTAATTTACTATCAATGATTTCAAATGTAAATATTATAATTATTCTGCATGCTTATTTCAGTCTGTAACCATGATAATAATCTTCTACCAATTCTACGTGTTTTAAGGTTTTGCATAGCAACATTTAGGATCTCAGAATGCTGAATCAGGTAAAGCTAGTACTCTCTTGTGTATCATTTAAATATAAAGCAATCAGTTTTTTTTATTTCCGCTAGCAGCATACACGAAATGCGGCTGTTGCCACTGTCGCTTGCCGCCAGCTTTATGCAACTGTTGGTGCGTTTCCGAGGAGACCGCATTTTTGGACAAACTTTTTCGCCTCAACTGATCACGTTTTGTGTGATGAAATGCTGTACAATGCAATGTGCCATGCAGTGTGCCTAGAGGGAACCATGACCTGGTTACAAATTAATGAAATGTAGTTGTGATCACTTTGGTTTCCAACCAATTAAAATACTAATAACAATTAGAACGTAGTTTCTCCCCGGGACACCTAGCATTGTCATCAGCCCTCCATTCTCGACGGTACTTGTTTTGACGTGTGAACACATCCAGCTCCTGCTAAATTAATTACATAGTAGTGTTGTCGTTAAAGGAGCTGCCAATGTTTTTGCCATGTGACTGATCTTGAGTATGGTTAATTTATTTAATAGGAATTGCTAATGGGAACCACAATTTAAAGCGAATTGTAAATCGAGCTGTCATCGGTCTCATAACCCGATTTAGTGTCCTCCTAATTATTTGAATTTATCTGCCTAACTGAATGAAGTCGAACTTATTTTAAAATGCACTACAAGGTGAATCGTGAAAAGCCAGTCATATTACACTTGAGCCTCCGATTTTGTATGAAATGTGGCTTCTCATTTCTCAAACATCTATGTTTTCGGTGTTCATCAATACGGAAAATATCTAAGAATAATACCGAAGTCTTGGGCTATTGAGTTTCACTGAGAAAGAGAATTGAAATATATGAGCTTGAGGTTTTGACCTAGGCGTAATTCACACGCGCCTTAAAGATTCATGTGAATTCATTCCAGCGATGACGCGCAACGCAAATTGACATGAAATAGTTGCTAAACCCGTAGGATCACTTATGTGGACGTTGAACGTGAACATATAATCTAATAAACAGGCGCCTTAAGCTACACAAACAACTGAATGTAATTTATGGCAAGTTAATACAAAGTTAACCTGAAAGATCTAGAAAATGAATCTCTTACGTTAATGTAAGTTCTTCGCATTTTCATTAGAATAATAAGCGTCGTTGGACCCAGAGTAATGCGTGGTCCAAAGTGTCTGCTGCTACATTATTAGTGTCACAACAGATAGCTGTTGTGGCTCGAGCTTTAAAAAATTTAATGTAAACCCAGTTTACAGACGTCGCCGGAAAACCCGTCAATGTTGAATATCAGAGAACTACAATGTACACAGCTGCAAATCTGAAAAACAAAATGCACTCTATTCACTGGTCTAGCACGAGGCTCATCTAAAACATTAAATTTGCAAAGTAGGCATCAATAGTATAATCTGGTACCATTCGGATCAAGTCTGAACACCCCATTAAAAACGACTGATTGTGGGAGGGTGTTTTTGAGAGGTGCTAAGAGTAATATATTTTGTGCACAGTTATTAACGAATCCGTACTGAGGAATCTAAGGTTCAATCGCATCAAGATATGCGTTCATGTTTGTCTTAAATATTTCAAATATGACAAAGGATTAAGGTTTTGAGATTTGGCCCAACTACCACTGCACAAAAGCTGTTGAAAAGACCAGCGAAAATTGGTTCTGCAAAGTCAGATAGGGAATGAAAAATGTAAATTAGAGAAGAATCGATGATAATAATTTGCAAAATGCTCCATAATAATTAGGTTTACGCACTAGAGATATAATTGCACTCAACATAAAATAAAGATGAGTGAAATTTGGACAAAAGCTGACGATCTAAGGAAATGCTAACAAAATCTAGGTAAATGTCGTACGATAAGTAATATTACAATGCAACTTTACAAATTCATGTCCCTCTAGATGGCAGCGCGATTGGTGTCAAAAGTGTTCTAACCGGGACTCTCACCGAGTCCGTCCGCAGTAGTTCCACTGGCTGCACCGCGCAGCTCCAGCTTGGAGATCACATCTTCGACTTAAAGGACAACGTCGGCGCAATAGCAGTCACCTCGTTTCGATCCAGTGGTGGTGTGATTGATCGGGCTACAGAGACGACCCTCGTGGCGCTTCAGACAATTGTCAAGACGTTCGCATCGGCTCTGCGAGAAAAGCTGCTGCCCATTTTGCAGGAAAGGCAGGTAGATCTCTCGAGTGAGCGTGATCAAAGCCGAACATTCGTAGCCGCCTACCTCACAACAGGTTTCAATCGCGTCGTGATGCAGGTACTGACTGTTATTTTGTGTTCTGACTTAGGCCACATGTGGTTTAGCATCGAAATCACTTGATCATATTAATGATTGTTGTTTAATGAAACAACCTCAACGCATTTACTGCCTTCGCGTATAAGCTAATTTGAAGTTTATCAAAACGCTTACAGCGCTGTAAGAAGTAGCAACAAAAGAATAATGCAAGGAAAACATTATCCGATCTAAACAAATGATTCCACGACTTTAAACCTGCGACAGTAGCTGTGATGAGAAGTAGAGAAACTAGACGCAATGTCTGGGGGAGGGTGGGATGGCCTTCAACACCACTACACACGTGACCTCTAGATTTGACCTCAGGATCCGTAAATCCCAAGTTCCCAAGTCACAGGTTAGGATGGAGAGCTCGTAGGCACTTAACAATGTTGCTGGTCAAATTGCTTAAATGGGTCTAACTCCGGGGTTGA
>UXSR01001191.1:0-10331 GCA_900604375.1 Mesocestoides corti | reverse complement strand
ACTCGCCCATGAGGCGGTAGATGGGTAGGTTCACGTAGGTGCCGAAGCCGATGATGGTGACGAGGAAGGCGAAGGCGAGGGGCTGGAGGAGTCGCGCGGCGCGTGTACCGCACGCCCTCCACTTCCACTTGATGAACATACCGATGAGGACGGGAACCACGATGTAGCACAGCTGACCGGCGATTTCGAGATACGGAATCTTGATGGCGCCCCCGTCAATGAAGAAGCGTCCGTAGATGAAAATCATCAGTGGCATCATGCCTTAATCAAAGGAAATCAGTTTTTATACAGCTAAATGGCAATACATCCGTATATGGAGGAAGCCTTTTATTCATACGAAAAGCTGATTCGTGCGTGTGTCAGCTACCTGAATGTGATTGGCTGGAAGTTGGTGGCGCTGCTTTCAGAGCTTCGACAATGCGAGGTTGAGGACAAATTAGCCCTGGTGATGAAGAGATCACTTTTCCGTGAGACTTCACTGAGGCAGTCTATGTTTAGGTCTTGAACCAAATTGAAACCTTAACGGCGGTGTGTAGTTGTGCAGTTCTTCGCTTTCAAGACTTTGGCATGCATAGTAGATAGGGATACGTCAATATAAAAGCACTACTTATAGTTGGCTAGAGTAGATAATCTGGTGAAATTGTCGGTGAAACGGTGCATGCATGACTTCAAAATGACCTCGATTGCAGCACACGTTGCGCCACGTATGTGAGGCGATAATGATTCGTCACACGAGTACGCTAGCACCTGTTTGCTGGCTTCTCACTTGTCTTTCATCAGTAACCGCGATGGCGAAGGGTTAGTCGAAGTCTTACGGGACTAGTTTTGCTTAAATCTCGTTCATCCCTTGGCCTTAACCCTTTTCCTCTTACACGGTGATGCTTGTCATGAAAATGCCATCGATCGTTGGGTAGAAGAAATTAGAACGAACTCCGGGAGAGTGGTCCGGGTACATGTGGCATCTCCACTTCGTTAGTCACCAGGCGGATTGGAAGCTTGGATCTATACCGAGGTCACTTACCCAGTGCGAATACGGAGCTAACGAAGGTCATCGTCATGCTGAGATTGAGGTCGCCGTGCAGCAGCAGTGTCCAAATGTTCGATCCACCACCGCCTGGACAACAGCCCGTTGTTAGGAGACCAAACCCGAACTCTGCTTTGATTGGTACAACCGATGCGATGCCGAAGGCGATCTACACGAAAAAACACATTTCTGCGTCCTGACCCGCATCTCTTTGGAAAACCGGCGCCACGCACACGCGAACGCTGATGTAGTGGTAGTTTTGCCACGTCGCGTTAGGCCCTGTTACTCGATGTCAATTGGTACTTTGATAACGAAACTTATTTCGTATTTTATCAACTGTCTGTCAGTTACTCTGCCGGTGGCGGGTGTACCCTCATCGCGGTCTACATCTCCGACATGTGTCTACGTGCCTAAACAACCTGAATTTACAACTCACGCGACACAGGGCATGTTGGCGCCAAAGCCCCTTAATAACCCACAAAACTCTAATATCGTGTCATTCAACATAACTGCAAGTCAGTTGGTGTGATTGACATTTTCCGCAACACTAACCACTTATTGCTTTGAGTAATTTTGCATTTTGCAAATAGAACTTCTTAGGAATATGAAATTGATGGGCAGTGCTTATTTGTTTTATGTGTGTGCAAACGAAAGGTGGTAAGGTCTAAAGCCGGTTGCATTAAATTAGGAAAAAAAATTAATCACGAAGTAGGTGCGTCAGTTGGATCGCTCGGAGCAGTGAAAATGTGGATTTGAACAATTTAACCCAAAAAATTACGAAAACGTCGCGTTACAGAAGGGAAATTGATTTTCTTGGCACACCCTGAAAAGTATTCTCGTGCTGGCCGTAATTTGCCGCCATTTTGCGTTGATAATCGATTTGTGATTGATTCATGAGCGCTAATCATTGGTCGAGAGTTAATGGCACGTGTATTTTGTTATTGATTTTTGCAAATTCTTGGTAAATTGTTGAATGCGTCTACTTAGCAGTGCAGTCTATTTCCTGTCCTCTTTGTCTGCCTAATTAGTGTGCTTGAGTTTCTAGTTTGACCATTTTCATAGCTGGCGTCACATGACAAGCTGTCGATTCACAAACATTTTCTCCTTCCGAATGTAGTCAATTACTGTTGGAGCACGAATCAGGGTTGTGGGGCTGGAAAAACAGGATACATATTTGGCTGGCAGGACGTCTAGGCAATAATGCTTCACAGCCCTAGGTTAATTGTCAAATGTTAGCTCAAAATACTCCGATGGAGGGGCAACTTACGGTAGGCATAAGTCCGAATTGGCAGAGAAAACCAATGAGAGGAGCCACGGGCTTTTTGAGGTGTCGCCAAATCAATAAGGCATCTAACTCACAGCCCATAAGCAACGTTAAGCCACACACCAGAACAGCCACGACAATACGAAAGATGACCTCTAGCAGGCCCCTCGCCCGCAGCACCTTCAGGTGGAATCCCATCACTGAGGGCGAGCCGGCTTCGTACGCTGCCGTCCCGTTCACCAACCAGTCAGTGTACTGCGCCACTAGGGTGGCATTATATCGGTCCCATGTGTGGAGGGATTCGCTTTGTCTTCCAGGCTTAGCCTGCCTCACCCAGATCTTTAAGTAGGTGCTGCCCATCTGGGTACGTCGGATTGGCATTGTAAGGGTCATCACAGAACTCCCCGGGGCCAGGTAAATCCAAAACGGTTCCGCCAATGAGGCGATCTGGTGAACGTCGGTGTCAAAAGACACAGCCAGGGGGGTGTCGGTTTGGTAAGTGAGGTTGCACACAAGCGACTGGTAGCCTGTCGTGTTCTGGGTGAAGGTGAGGTTTGCCGTGGGACAGGCGATGCGCAGAGTGGAGTAATTAGAAACCGTCAGCTCGTTCTTAATCTGTGGAATCGTCTCCTTGTCGATGCGACGCCGCTCCTCGCAAACCTGCGCATCCGTGATGAGGCCCCCGATGGACTCTTTCACGTCGCTGCTGTAAAACGCGAAGACGGTGGAGTTGGGGAGGAGAAGGAGGAGGAGGATGACGAGGAGCAGGTGGCACCGACACATCCGCGTCAGTTATGCAAGCGAAATGACGAAGAGTGTGTGAATGTGGTAAGTAATACATTTGATAAGTGCAGTTTGCGCATGCACACGCTCACGCATTAAGAGGCGTGCGCGCAAGGTCGATTGCCCTTGATTTAAGCGGGCAAGAGAGGTATTGCTAATTGAGGACACACATAGTAAACCATTATGTTTTTGGCTGGTAAAACCAAATTAAACAATATTGGAAATGAGACAGCATATTTCACCAGAGTTCGAATATCCTCCCTCTACAAAACCCATCTTGATTGGCTGGTTTTGCAACCATTTACCGGAATGATCGCTAATTTCATTCTCTATGCTCATTTTCACATCTTCAGTAATGATTGGTTGAAATTTTGCCAACTCATAGCACTTTTGATCAAAGGCTGGGGTATTTGATTTTCAATTGGGGTGGTCTCACAACGATCTAAAGCCATTTGAAGCATGATTTCTCGAAGAAGGGGTTCAGTTGAGGAGTGCATTTCACTTCAAGCATCGTCGAGGCGTTTGCAAGCCACTCGCATCACCGTGTATTAGCGTGCTAGCTTGCGGCACAATGATGAAAATATCTGCAACACTCGACTTGACCAACTCTATCAGGTTTAGCAGAATCTACAGTGTGTTATTTAACCTCAAATCACCAACGGCTACTTAAACCGAAACAAAAAAAACAAATTTGCATTTCAGGCAATTTAAACAAATTTGTGGATTCCCGAGCGGGTAGAGAACTTAGTTAATTTTTTTTAAATTCACGCTCGTGTTGCCTATCGATGGCCAGGTGGAACATCCAATCAAATTTGCCACGTCGAATATCCAATCAAATCGGCTTGTGTTGGCGAATGACGATCAAAGCATCCACATCTGTTACTCTGATTGGTCACGAGTTAATGTAGGTGATATATTATGGTCATTGTACAGTAACTACGAGTTGTTTGACGCAAAACACTTTTGTGTCCAGCTTGTTAATGATCATTTTTAGTTTCCAAGAGTGTCCACGAACATTCATTTGGCTGCTTATTTCACTATTTTGTAAAAACTACTCAATTGTCCGCGAACAGCAGGCATGTAAACCAGCCCCCTAGTAGCTGCAAGAAAAGAAATTTTGGACATTTGAAAACTTGTGAAACAGATAAACAAAATTTTTGCACAAAAGAGTGGTCAGTAAAACGTAGCTCGGCAGTGAGGCGGAATGCCATCTAAGTTGCTTTAAATCGTTTCAGGGAGACACAAGGGCGTTCTTCGCATTGTGATAAAAGACTTCGAAGCACAATTGTAGCAAGTTTGAGTGGTTACCGTGATGCTTTTGTGGAACAGCAAGATTTCAGACACTGTATACTTTTTACAATAAATTAGCAAAAATCAGTGTAAATTGTGAAGCCGTAGAAAATTTAACATCAAATATTGCTTTTGATGGCTGGCGAGAATTAATTTTGATGTACCCCAAAGACGATTCCCTTTGCGAATTGAAAAAGAATCAATATAGTTAGTGGCGGTATCATTAAATAGAATTACCGCAAGTATATATGTGAGCAAACTCGCCCGGGTTGAAAGGTTAGCATAGATAAGTAACGGATGTAATCAACCATTATACTCAAGGCTGTCTGCATCGTGAATTGGCCACCTCAAGTGAATGTATAACATTGGCTCCACATTTTTCGAGGTGGATGGATGGATTGGACGGAACGAGAACAATCTAGATGTGACGACTGACTTAGACCACTTTGCGTCTCAATGCTGAGAAGAATTACCAACGTTACAAGTCAGGAGGTCACGCTGGAATGTGTCTTTATTCAAGGACAAAAAGAAAATTTGCGTCTGAAAGATATCACCTGGCGCAGTGAATTAAAGTAGTTAGCAGTAAGTTTCTTAATGGCAAATAATTACGGCACTAGATAAGACAGCGCTTTATAAATTGCCAAGCTTGCTTTGTTTACGAACTACGCCATTAGCAGTGTCTAAATGCGGATATTTTTTTAGTTTTTTTGTTGTAAAACAGAATTCTACCCTTTAATACAAAGAAGGAGCATTCATCATTATATTGCTTTCGCTTCGTTCGATTACCGTTTTCTGTCAACTGCACGACTCATCTGGCAGTTATCGATTTTAAAACACCCAATCAGAAGCCGTCTTGAGACAGTCATCATTATCATCATTACTATCTTCGTTAGTGGTATCAGTAAAGTGTTAATATTCACTGAGTAGTGTGAAAGGTTGGTTGCAAGGTTGGAGCCATCTACATTAGAGAAAAACTTGGCTAGAGGCTATGCTAGAGCTTAGTGATAACCGCGGTTCAGAATGCATTGAGAACAATCGGTTTAGCCGTGGACATACACGACGATCCCAGCATGTGGTCTTGAACCACGCCGGGGCCACTGAGCGAACCCTGGCCCAATTACGCTTCCTTGATGCCCGCGATGAAGAAAAAGAAGACCGGAGAGGACGTGGATGCAACCGTCTACTTCAGAGCTCAACCTCGTTGGTGTCGTGTGTGGAGTTTGCGCGTGTGTATTTATACCTCAGATGTGTGAGTCATAGGTGTGAGGATAATCCAAAATAAATGTCCGTATGAATGAGGGGGGAGTTGAGGATCCGCGCGGCTGGCAACATGCTGCGAAAAAGGGGAAACCTGTGTCGGAGGCGGAGCGATCGGATCAAGGGGTGTGAATAGACACGATTCACAACAGCTTCTTGTGGTTAATCAGGCTTGCTCATGACATGATATAAGGCAGCGGGCGAGAAATAGGGGTTAATTCGATTTGAGGATGTGTTTTAATACCTCTGTTGGAGTTTTGCTATTTACTTGAAAAATTTGGAGAAGACGTCCGTGATCTCAAATTAACGAGAGCAAAGGGACCAACTATTCTTTGAAGAGGTTAAACTCTTTCCTCTGTAACTTCCGTTCCTTGAATGTCAACTGTTTGCTTAGTTGCAAATTGCAAAACCCTAAATGGGCCTAATCATATACATGTATGCTTAATATAATTGATCGTTTAATTAAACAAAGCAAATGGCCGCATGGAATAATTGTTCAAGGTAGCCTCCATAAATAAAGTTGATGTGGTTGAATGAGTAGTAAGTTGACGCAGCCAACTAATTTTCAGGCAGTTTAAAAAAAATAACTTTTATTGAAACGAACACATACGAACAAAATTAATGCTTCAAGCCTGCTCGTTGGAAACCAAATCTATCAAATGCTGGAATTTATATTTTGCCTTTGTTAAAAGACATTAGGTTTATAACTAAAAAATAAAATTTACTACATCATAGCATGCATCGTATTAAAACAAATTCAAAAGATTTTTTGGTTTCTAGTACAAGTAAAAGATTAGTAACTTTTCGATTAGAAATGAAATAGTTTTAAAATATCCATGAAAAATCACGCTGTAGCATTATGGACAGCATATTTGAGCGAGTTAATAGGAAAATAAAAATATTCTGGATAAAAAATTCTACTATTTTTCGCCTTTTTGAAATCCTTTTTGTGGTCGCCTATTTACGTTAGTTTATATAAACCTGCAGCAGCCACATGAAGTAATTTTATTTCCTTCTTCTAAATAAAGAATTTTTCTGAATTAAATAAATATGCGAAACGACCGATCCTATTTAAGAAGAAAGTAGTCATGTTAATTTTTTGCTTTGTATCATGACAATTTTTGTGTTTCAAGCACATATTTAATTTTGAGTTAATTATAAATAAACAAAAATCAAACCAAGATTAGTGCTTGTTATCAACACTAATCCTACTGTAGTAAGTAGAATAAAATGTTATAATTTTGTATATTAAATGCAAATCTTCACTGATTGTAACACTACAAGCTGAGCTAATTAAGACGCAAACATTTATGAAGAACTTTGATTTCGATCAAGCAGTCAACCCCATCTGATTGCTAAATTGGTATCTGATTTTGTCTTTTAACTTACCTGATGAAAAATAAATAACCCTGGTCTACTTGAATGCCTTATTTACATAATCAACTAAATCTACCATATTGTTTCGGGCAAATAGTTTCTTTTTTTATTATCTCACTTGATTAACCTTAATGGTTGCATTAAGGTTCAGTCCAGGTCTGGTAATAATGTGAGATAAAAATTCTTGATACTGCTAGCCTAATTCAGTCTAATTTATTAATCCTTAAAGAACATTAGCACATCAGTTTTAACAAAAGTGCTTTAGCTAAAAGGGTTGCTGCCAGATCCTTGTGAAAACACATTTGATTTGGCTTCTGCAATACACCAAAAGTGGTGAAAAATCCGCTCCTTAAGGCATGTTAACAAATTAATTTCCCTGGTCCCATTTGCCTGAAGAGGTAAACGAACCTTAAAAATGATTTTGATATTTTTTGAAAAAAAGCACGTGTAAAAATAAAAAAAAGAGGTCTGTAACTAAAGAGTGATTGGCGATATTCATGTCGGTAATTATAAATCTTGTTAAAAATTATAAATGCCTGATAAACATATCTGATGTATTTAGGACTAAAGTTTGCTAAATCATTAAAAAAGTTGATTCTAATGAAATTATGGGTGGGAAATATTTGAACTCGAAAGGTGCACATTAAATTTACAAAGAAATTGAGCCCTGTGTTTAATGTTCCAACGGAGATAATATGATTGGTGATTCTAATGGTTGGGTCTGGAAAGAGCCTATTGGCTCATTGCATGGGGTTGGCTGAATTTGAAAGTGATGTCTGGTGATCGTTTTAATTTTGACGAGAACGGAGACACCTTTTATTGCTTTCTCATCGCACTATTTACTGTTATACTTTTGCCTGTTACCTATTTACTTTGGCCTCGATGTGAAGTTAGGGAATCGGGTGATTCATTCAAGAAGCGTTGTCAATGCGCACATTGTCAAACCAAACGAGGGTATTTAAGGTCTTCTTCAACTAGAAGCTGGCTAAAGAGAATTTCTATGTAATTTTTTAATACTTTTATTTTGAATTTAGTAAAACCATTCTTCTGGTTGCCTGGATTCTATTATTGGCGCTAGCTTTCAGGTTGTCCAAGATCGAAGTTAACACGCCGACATTTGACCCTTTCTATGAACTGTCTATTAGTCCTGTAAGGTGGACTTGCTTGTTCTTATTCTACTTTAGGATGCATCAAAAGCAGAAATCAAAAAAGCTTATAAGAAGCTTTCCCTCATTCATCACCCGGATAGAGGCGGTGACGAACAAAAATTCATTCGAATTCATAAAGCCTACATTACGTGAGTTTGCTCGAATTAGATAATGAATTCCCAGGAAAAGACTAACACGTGTTCAACAATTTTAGTCTAACTGACGAGGTTGCAAATAAAAACTGGCAGGAATTCGGTAATTCGGATGGACCGGGTGGTAATTTATTGCCTTACGCATTAGTCTTTTTCAAAAGCTGTTAACTTCGGCATGGCTTTACCCAAGTGGATAATTCAAAAAGAGAACACTATGCTAGTCGTCGGTGTCTATGCAATCGTGTTCATGCTGATGCTACCTCTTGTTGTGGTATGTCCATCTTATTTTGTTGTCGAATTCTGAGTGCCAGGAGTGGAAACGCATGTTTTGTCATTTAGGGTCTGTGGTGGTCAAACTCAATGAAGTATAGCAATACTAAGGTCTTATTAGTCACCGTGCGACTATTTTGTGGAAGTTTTATGTACAATCCGTTCATGGCTATGCCTCGTCTGATCAAACTGCTCTCTTCGGCTTACGAATTCAACAGTCAATTTAACAAGGAAATTATCTGTCGACCAAGCGATAATGTCGAACTGCCGCCAGTGAGTTTCCTTTCAATTTACATATTGTTGCCAACTTCAAGGCTTTTTACATCGATAGTATTTGTGCGTATCCCTCTTAATGTCAAAATTTTTGTACCAAGACTCAGGACACCATGGCATGCTTTAGTTTTTAAATAATATGCTTATTCACAGAGCCTAACCCGAATCCTCTTATTTTCTCGTGTTGGTTGTTTTTTTCAAGGCACGAATTGTGGCTAGGATTCGGTACACTTTTCGAAAGCGTTTAGACGCAATAATATTGTTTTGGTGGGCTGCCCTCCAAACAGCACGCAAAAAACTGTTTATGTCAAAAGCTTTATCCATGAATTACTATCCTTGGGAGCACTTTTTAACGAAATCGCACTGGCACGACGATTCACTAGCATAAAAAAGGCTACTAGAGGTAGGCGTTTCGTTGGTCAGATAGTTAAAATGTTGTCCTGTGACATGAATTGGGAGCTTGATTTCTCTGTCTTCTCATAGTGGCTGTGGAAGCTGACGTGTCAGTTCCCCGCATCACACCAATCAAAATTAAGTTCTCTCGGATGCAACCACCTTATCGATTTATTTCTTTTAGCTCATCAGCCAGATTCCCATGTTCACCATCTTCAAACGGGCGATTGTCGGTGCCCCCTACGCAATCAAGGCCCGCGCCCTCATCTACGCTCACATGCTCAGGCTGGACCTGCCCCCCAAGTCCCTCTCCGTCGGTAAGTCTCCCTCGTGTTGCTGTTCCCCGTGTGGCGCCCTTGCGCCTCTTCATCGTGTTTCTTTCGCCTTCTAGACAAACAGTACATCATTGCCCAGTGTCCGCGCCTCCTTGAGGAGATGATCAACAGTCTGCTAGTCGTGTTGTCTATGACAACGGAAGATCGTGAGTTTGTTGTGCGATTGACTGTCGTCACAGCCGAGTTTCTTAATTGCACAATACCGACCCAGTTCTCACCATTATTACAGCATTAAGGTGAGAGGGGGTGGTAAGAACGGCTTGCGTGTGTGTGTGTGTGTGTGCGCATGTCAATCAAGTCTGGTGCGGCGTTTTTGAGCAAGTGCGTGCTGTCTTGTCTTGTAAAGGTGGTTCGCGGAAGAAGATGCCCCAGGTGATGGCAACCATAGAGAACTGCATGCACCTGACACCGATGCTCGTGCAGGCCCTCTCGCCCATCTCCGCGTCCACGCCGCTCCTCCAGCTGCCCCACATCGGTACCACTCAACTGCGTCAAATCGCCTACGCCCAGGTGCGTGCGTGTGTGTGTGTGTGCTTTCCTGGCTACCAAACCTCTTAGTGTTCACACTCATCACGTTCCTGTCCTTTTTTCCCCAAGCGCAACCTGAAGACGGTGCGACAGATCGCCCGCCTGCCCGACGACAAACGCCGAGTGGTTTTGAGTGGTCTCTCTGAGGAGCAGTATCGGGATGTTGTCAGTGTTCTCGCGGCGATGCCTCTTGTCGAAATCGCCTGTCGCTGTGAGGTCAGTTGGGCGGGTGTTTCG
>UXSR01001190.1:0-10334 GCA_900604375.1 Mesocestoides corti | reverse complement strand
CTCCTTCCAACATCGGAAAATTATCTAAGTGATTCAGGCACAATCCGGAGACTTGACTACTAATTAAATGGGGTGGTTTTGAAAAGGGCGATCGGTGCCAATTTGGATCAGCTGGGCCAAAGGGGAAATGCTAGTTAAAACCGAATTTGCTTCACCCATAACATGGCAATTCGTGTGCAATGTAATAGATGGTGCGTATTCTTTCATAAAACTAATTTAACCTACACTTTTTTGTTAACTTCTTTCCATCTGTAAAATAGTTGACATTTGACATTTGAAAGTGGTACAATCAAACACATTTTTTGTCACATTCTGTGGCTAACGTCGACTTGAATTGCATGGAATGCGAAGAAGTTGGTCCATGAGATCCACGTCACTGCGACAGCTGCCTAGAAAGTGTCCCGAATGATATTGCACTAAGGGCCATCTCCGTTATAGGCTCCTAACCAACTTGGTTCCACAGCTCCGTTAAAACATCAAAATTTGACTTGAAAACGGCTCTCTTTTCCTCTCAGCTGCGTAAACGAAATTTCCTGTCAATTTTAAGGCGTCCATTGCCAAATCCCCATTAGTCTGGGTGAGTGAGCCATGTCATTTAACTTGTTGCCTCGTTCCTCCACTAATGCTAGTCACTCATTCTAAAACAAACAGGACACAAGAAAATCTAGGGAGATTGTATCCGCCTGTCATGTTAATTAAGATTCCATCTGATGGGCATGGGACTGCCGTGGATCGGGTGACAGGTTGAGGTGATAATGTGGATTGGACAGGGCAAATCACCCTGAATATCATGTTTGGGTCTTGTAGTGAGATGACAGACGATTGTATCGGAGTTGGTCGTGTAAAGCGAGAAACTGGTTGGACCTCAGAGCCGAAATTCTGATTGGTTACGCCTGAAGGTATATCGATGATGGCCTTGAGCTGATTGAAGGAATAAAGCCTAGTTGGTGTTGTGATTAGGTAGTTGTGTCGTGAATTCGTAGTTGTCGAAATCGCACAGGGAGGCAGCCACGATTACGCACATTCCGATTCAGCAGAGGAAATTTTTACGACCGCTTCGAGCGTTTCGCGTTAGTTACCAGTAGTCCCTTTGATGATGGTAGTCACGGGACACATGCAAACGCCGACGTGTAACAGTTGTTCGAGGCGAGACAACGCGTCTAAACCGTAGGGTTCCCTGGCTTACCCCTAACAACCAATCAATACTTCTTACCGGTGGAGAAGTTGCCTCTTCTTCATTGGCTAGTGTAAACGGCTAAGGAGATTGGGAAAATTCGCCCTCGCGAGGGCGGACATAGACGCCAGAAAATTACAGACTCGATCGGCAGCCTCTACGTATACCCTTTTTTTCTCAAACCGTACTTTTTCTTCGTTTGAAGCGGTCATCTTGTTCTTTAACCTACTCAGACCACCCGCAGTCTGTCGGATTGGTGAAGAGGGGCTTTTTAATGTTCTACGACTTACCACAACAATTTTCGTCCTATGTACTAGACATTCTGCCACTCATAGGTGGTTTATCCGACTAAATTAAAACTGTTGGATAATTAATGTACTATTATTGTTTTCGTAGGAATGAAATTCTGATTGGTCCAGGTGGAGGTACATTTGGAACAACATGGCACTGCCTATGGTTCTCAACCAATCACATTCGGCGCTTATCAAGAATAATAAAAAATTAAATTTTGTCGAGCTGAATTTATTAAACACGAAGCTGGAACATGTAGATGAGTAAGTAGATGAAAGAAGGCACCAGAAAGGTGCACACTGGTTTTACTAAACCAGGTTGGTCTACAAATGAAATTTCGCAAGCATTTAGCGTGCTGTGATTTCTAAGAGGTATTACCTAATGCTTACTGCGTTAAATTACAAATAACCTTTAGAAACACTATGGTGGGGAGTGAGGGGGATCCCAGACATTTCTCCCCTAAAACGCGCGCGCATACCATTCGTTGGTTGGCTTTCACGCTGACTTGAGGTAATGCGTGCGCATTAGCACGCCTGCACGATGCGTGCGTGCACGCAGGTCTTGATTGACACCGCTTCAGACAGCCATGAATCACCCTGTTTGATTGGCTTACTCTTCCGCGCGTCTGCCTATACGCGTCTCGGCCTATCACTTGCACATGACCTTGGGTCTGCCAATGACAGCTCTCGCGTGCACTGGTTGGATGGGTCAGGTGTGGACGTCCTGCGCGCATGCAGGCACTCGCCGCGTGCTCATTGGCTCCTGCATGTCAGTCACACCGCGTGCGTGCGCACACACCAACGCTGTTCGTGTGCCCCCTCTCGCAGTACTTATCGCATACGCACAGTCCTCTCTCTCCTCCCCTACCTCCTTCTCCATCGAGACCTCCTCTCGCATGTGCATTCTCATTTGCTCCCCCCTTTAGCAAACAAGCACAGCACCAGAATTTCTCTGAATTCACTCGACATAATAACTGTGTGTTCGTGATTGTGCGCCTATGTGCTTGCAGCAAGAATCTTGGATTTTTTTGGGAAATAAACTCCAACCACCAGTGCATATAAATTGGTGAGTTACGTCTGCTTATTGTTTTCAAATCACGTCTATGTGCGAATGTGATACTCATTTAAATTATCGACTTAGCATCCATTTTCGTCATTCAAGTCATCCTATATATTTAATAATCAATAATCAAATAATCAATCTGAGTGTGAATTTCCATCGAGTTCCTGGCTATCGATTGGCTGGGGTTGACTGTCGAGTTTAGGACCTAAAACCCCTCCACGCGGCTTCCAGCCAGTTTGGAGCGCTGTGTGAGGCCTGCGCTACCATATCTGTGCAGCGTGTCTACAAGCCGTTAACCCGGTGTAGAGTGATGCTTCCCTTTACCGTGTGTTTTCGTAGCTTGGCAACGTTGGTGTGGCGCCGACCCGGTGATTAGTCAACTCTCCCCAGTTTGATTCAGGAGTGTGTGAGTGTCGGACCCAGACAATACACGCTGCGCACTCGTGTTTTTTCTCCGCTACATCTCACACACACACACACACACTTCTGAGTCATTTCTCTGTCATAGCATTTGTGCAAACCGCGCCGATTGATGGATGTCGCTTGTCGAATGCCGCGTTGGTGGTGTACATTCATGTGTGTGTGTGCGTGTCTACAGGCCTTTTGTTTAATCACAACAATCTAGAGGGTTTAGGGCACACACCACCATCCTCACCGACGTCTCCTGTGGGTCACATGACTTTGAAATGCGAATCTTCGTGCCACCGAAAGAACCTCCTTTGATGATTACTCACTGACCCCTCTAGGCGCCAGCAACCAATATTTCAGACGCATTGCATTCACACGCAAGCGTGCGAACGAGAGATATGTCGGCTTGTTGCGGTGTACAGGTGCTGTCAAGACCGTGGGAAGCACCGTGGTGTGCTTCTGATGCCATGCTCACCACTACCACCGAGGATGCTTGTCTTTTCGTGTGTGTCTGGGGTGTGCGTTTTGCTCATTGCCGAATGCGTAGTCGCCTCCCACCATGATCCAGTTTGTCGTCGCGTTCACCAACCAAAGTTCGGCCTCCAGCTGAAAACTTACGCGCAAACCAACTTAGGTGTAGGCGTAATTAGACGTGCTCGTGTTGATCTGGCCACAGGTTAAAACAAATAACGTCACTGCGCCGCATGACGACATCAAGGCCGGATAAGACAAAGTGCACCAGACGATGCGTGGTCGTAACGGTTTGGTGTCTGATCTTCGATCACCGTAATTTCGTTTTCTTGGGACACGGTCACTCCAATTCTAGTTCCAGAATTTACTTGAAATCCAATGTGTTTTATGACCTCGATCTTCTTGAAAGGCGCATCGGTTTGCTTATTTGGCATCCAATTAGCTCATACATCTCTCGGTTGTGACCGCCAAATTTAAATTTAAGAATCAATGCTATGAGCAAATACAAAACTTTTGTGTCTAGTTGCAACGACAATGCATCTCGTTGTGCTAAAACCCATTTTTTGATCTCCAGTGAGTTTTCATTGGCTAGTCGTGGTTCGAATTCCCTAATCCTCATTGGTCAGTTTAACCACAAGTGTTTGAGGTTAAATTCAGTGGTTGACGGCGCACCACCGTTAAGTCGCTATCGAGAAAATGCCCATTTAAAGCGCTTAATTTTGTTCTCCTGAGCTGTAAACAATCACGTCGGCGTCGGCATTCTAATCGGGTTGTTAAAATAATCTGTTCCAGTTGGAGGACAAAATGTGCGCGTTTCTTGGGGATTTGTACTACGCTAGTTTCATCGAATGCGGTTGAGTCAGGTTGAGAGTTTTACTGCAACGCCAACAACCCGTGTCTAATCGACGTGGAATTGAGTTTGAACCCCTTCAGTAGTCATTGGACTGCCGTCGAGTTGTCGCGGTGTCAACAATTAGTGTCCCTGCGTGTCCGATTTGCTAAGTAATTCTGCAGTTGATGTTACTTTCGACGATAACACCGCCACTGTCTGGGTCCGGGCGAGTTGGATCTGCATCGAGTTATTTCAGGCCATCACGCTTGATGCCATCGGGCACACGAATACCGTCGAGCCTGTCTCGTGGTGCGGTTGATGCGTTGAATTGTCTTCGTCCCGTATGTGTGAGTGTGCGATTAACTTCTCTGTACCGTCACTCGGGCGTTTTACGTCAACGAAGGGCTGTTTTTCTAGGGCGTGATTGACAGCCCCGGAAAATCCGCGGCCTTCTCTCGTTATTTCTCACTGATGACAATAATTGACAGCTATTCAGCGCAGAAGCCGCAACTGTCAATTAAAGATTCTAGTTGTGTTAGAGAGAGAATGCGAGAAAATCCAGCATCTCAACTATGCCGCAATACATCGGTTCGTTGTCTGGGTTCGAAGAATGGCCGCAGGATGATTCAGCGGACTTATTTTCTACGTCTACTCAATCCGCGCTCAAGCTGAGTCAATTCTTGCGACCTCGAGGCATTCGTGGACAATGTTGAAGCCGTCTGGCTTCGGAGTCGAGCTCAAAGGTGTCCACAAGTTAAGTAAACGGGTTCGGGGCTCGATTGAATAGAGACCAACAACTCCGCTTTCACGCCTACAATCTTCGCCGCAGTTGCGGTTTTATTTAACCACGTTCTGAAGCGACCTGGATTAAAGCCGCTTGACGCATTTACTCTGGTGACATGTTGATTAATTATTTATGACCACAACTTCGAAATGACCCAAATCCTGGCGACGCGCTGACAGCCATGTCCCGTGGTCCACCTGTGGTTCACGCGTCGAGTGAGCGTGTTTGTGGACGTCGTCTGTGGCCAGACGTGGTTGACAAGACGCGCATCGAATCCCCTCGAAATTGTCAACCCATGGACGAAATTGCATGCTGTGATCGGCCTATTAGTAAACCAGGCGGATGAGTAGATGCTGAGCAGTTTGTGGTAGGTATGGATCACATGGGAATTCTCGCTTCCTTACTAGACACAAACCACAGAATCCTGGGGGGTTTGAAACTTGTCGAAATCTGGTTTTGTAGGGTCAGAACTGTGCTTTACCTTGAGAACCCCTGGTCGACTCTGTTTTGGAGCATCTATTCGGGACTTCGAGCAAGAGCCAAACGAAACGCCTGTCCCTAAATGCGGGTAGACTTGTCAACCCTCCCTCCCCCCTGGACGCGCATTCGCCCCGTCTGTCTGTCTGTGTACATGTGTGCGTGTTTATCGCTTTGTGGTCGTGAGGGTGACTGCTGTCATCGGTTCCGTTATTCATGTCAACATTGTCACACATGCACACGCACACATAACATTATCCCGAATTTTTGGATTTCGAAGGAATGATAGCTATTCTAAAGGTGCTAATTGGGGTTACTCGACAAGGTCCTAGTGCTGTTGAATTTTCACGACCGAAGTGGAGAGGTGTTGGTCGTCGTCGTCGTCGTTGTAAAAGACGACGTCCATTTTGTTGGTGTAGCGCGTGTCTCGTCACAGTAAAGGGAGTTTCTCGGTATTGTGCAAGATGATGTCGATTACGAGAGTTAGCCAGCTGTCAACGGGCCGACGCTGCCAACGACAACGACGACGCCGCCGCCGCTGCCGCCAGAACGATATCGCACGCACTCACGCACGTACGCTCGGACGCACGCACACATGCTCGGATGCACGCACGCATGCGCTCATATTGTGTTTGAACTCGTCAATCACTCGCACGCCCATGTGCGGACGTGCCCTTCGAGTCCACCAATGACACTCGAGCGTTTCGCCATTTCCACATTTCATGCACGCACGCACGCACATACGCACTGACATCACGCACGCACACGAAGACAGCGTGCGGGCATAATGCGAAAAAAGAAAGCCATCACATCCGCGCACACGGGAGTTTGACAAGTCGGCATTTCGACAGCCTCCCTAACACTCACACGCACGCGAGCGTCCCTTTGTGCTTTTACTGAATTGCGTATCGCAACGGGCAGGGTTAGGGCAAAACGCTTGAAACCACCACCATAAGCGCGCGCAAATCATTGCTTATGGATGTCGCCGTGACTTCAACATCAAAGGTGGTAGTGGTCACTGAAGCGAAATCCGACTGATGCTAGTGGATAAGCCTATGGTTTCTTTCCTTTCAGAGTGATGCTCCACCGTGATTGTCAGGTTTAATGAACGTCTTGTCATCTTCGAAGCCCTCATCACTGCCACCGGTGACATCAACGACCCCATCTCCACCCCCAACGACGTCGACAACAGCGCCGCCGACCACGAAACAAATGACGATTGGTATGGCCTTACCTACGCCGCCCAGCAAAAGCAGGCCGCTAGATCTCTCTGCAGCGGATCGAATTATTGCAACTGCTGCTGAATGTCCCAAACTCCTCAAAGCGGAAGAAATGGTAGTTGCAAGCGATGATGATTGTCCGCCGAAGTTGGAAGGTGAAAAGCCCGCAGATACCGTATCCACTGAGGCCGATGGTGAAAAAGTGGAAGTCGAATGCCTTCAGCCGTCGTCTCCCAGCAAGTCTGCACAGTTGGAGAATCCGGCTTCGAAGCCTGACGAGGTTTCGGCGCAGCTGAAGACGTTGACGGACTTTTTCAAGACGCTCGCGTCTGCCTCGAATGCTGCTTCAATGACGCCAGATACAACTGCCTCATTGTTGGCGCTAATTGGAAAGAAGGCGGGCAAGGACGAGGCTGGAAGCGATCCACTCACTTCCCCCGGTTCCCTTGAAGCTCTGCACCAACTTGGCTGGCAGTTGATAAGTCTTGGACGAGGCGGCTCTAACGCACCACCTATTCCACCTCATCCACCAGCTCAATCAACCTCAGCACCAATGTGGATGCCAGCACACACTCTAACCAGCCGATCTGCTCAACAGCCCCCGGGGGTTCATCCACCGCCACCATCTTTGTCCGGGATTTCGATGCGGGGAAATCAAAAGTACAGCGCCTTCTACCAGCACAACAGGAAGCAATCGCCCGAGGAAAGCGAGGTGCTACGCCAATCAACAGTCTCGCAGTTCCATCGTCTGGGGTTTCCACACCAAACCATGAATCGACGCTGCAATGGACCATCTGTGTCGAGCCACGGTCGTCCCCTCTACCCTACTCCTGTCGTGTCTGCAGAGACCGGACTGAAATCGTCATTGAATCGCCTACAAAACGAGGTTGCGTCGCCACCACCACCACCGCCACCACCTCCTCCCCCTTCTAGACCAAGGGAGACGGCATTTTTGTGCAGTTGTAGCCAGGATTTTGATAGTCTTTACGTCTTCACTCTCCACATGAGGGACACCGGTCACAAGCCTCGCAGTAGCCAACCAGAGCGCGATATCCCGAAGCTGGTCCGAGGACAAGATATGTGGATTAATAGTGAGACCGAACAGACCAGGGAGATATTGCGATGCATGCGGTGCAACCAGTCGTTTAGAAGCCTGCCTGAACTGACCATGCACATGATGAAGACCAGCCACTACTCGGAGATCGTCTACAGCGACGCAGGAAGAAATCTACTAGCAAGTCAGACGTTCTCTTCCGTGGGCGACCGCAACAGATCGGGTGGTCTGTCGAACAACTGGAGTTCGATGAAGGGCTCGAACGCCAACCTTAAGCGCTCTATGCGTGGCAGTGCAGCTTGCCAGAACGGGGTTCCCCTGTCAACTGAAACTACGAAACCACTTGAGGTTGGCGTTGACGAGAAGGTGAACGGGCATCCGGATTTGCGGTCAGCGAAGTCGCCGAAGTTGGAGGAGCAATCGAGCCAGCCGAAGTGCGAAAGGCCTGCGAGTTCGCATGAGATGCACCTCGTGAAACCGTCACCGAAGCCCGCAGCTTCCCCCGAAGCACTGTCTTGTCCATCCGAGTTGCAACGTAGTGCCGCTTCGTCTCCCCGCAATGAGGCTGAGAAACACGACCAGAAGTACCTCAACTCCCCTGCATCAAGCCGCGGAACTGCTAGTCCCAGGGGCACTGAGGAGGACGCCACGAAGAGGAACTGTTCGGACAGTGTCATCCGGAAGATTGAGTCGTTTGTTGAAAAGAGCCTGCCGTTTCCAGCCATGGCTAGTCCAGCTAGGCCGAGTTGCCAACAACGCCAGTACCAAGGCCTGCCAAAAACCGGCTTCACGAGGCCAAATCCCTCTTCAGTGGAGGAAAACGAGGCAAATCGGTCAACGCCAGACACGAGTTTCTCCCGAAAGCGACGCTTCTTGAGTGGTTCCTCAAATTCTGTTGTTCCGCCAACAGTCAACACGTCACTAGATGCTTCCACGGAGAAGCGATCTGCGCTGCCCTTTTCACCAGCTCCAGTAATGGATGTTATACCGTACGGCAACTCGGAGAACCCCCTATCCTCCCTTCAGAAACTCGTGGAGACCACTCATCAGGCGGGCGGTAGCACGGGTTCTGTCATGAAAAGTCCGCTTCGTCCATTCAGTCAGGCTAGTGAAATCTCTCCCGCTCCCTCTAACCACTCAAACGACGTGGAGACGTTAGCTGCCAATATGAGTTCTTGCACCTCCTCCTCTTCCTCGGCCACGTCTCAGCAGTCGAGCATCGCGGTGGCTTTGTCGGCGCTGCAAACTTTCATGACAAAAGTCTCATCAAACACTCAACAACAACAACAGCAGCAGCAGCAGAGGCCATCAGAGACGCCGAAGAATTTGGACTTTATGCTCACCTCGAACGGTGAAGGTGAGGCCGCTACCAACTGGATGAGTCTTCTTAGCGCCGTTTTGAACGCAGCTAAACAGTCTGAGAGTGAGACAAAGCGTTCAGATGCTGCTGGTGGCACCGGCACGAATGTGCCATCACCGTCTAAGTTACAATCAAGCGCCGTCGGAATGTTCGATCCGCCGCCACCTTCGGTGTTTACAAGTGGAGCCTTCGACTTTAACTGTCCAGGGAAGCCGCCATCCCTGCCCGTCCACATGACCGCCGCGCCGATGAGTCCAGCCGGTGCAAGCATGGTCGCAAACATCACCAAGAAGGCGAAGTGTCACTTCTGTGGAAAGCCGTTTGCCAACAAAGGTCAAGTGCGTCTTCATATAAGCAAGAACAAGTGTCCATGCCTGCTTCAACAATCGGCGGCTGCTGCCATGGCGAAGCCGCCTCCTTCCACGCCACCTGCCACTGTGGTTTCAGCGTCGATTGGCGAGAAGCGACCCATGCCCTTCTCGTATCCAGGCTTTGGTGCAGCCGCTGCTGCAACATGCGGAGCAAATCCTGGTCCTCTGGGGTCGGCAGATTTGAACCGTCTACTTGGAGGGCCACCACCACCACCAGCGCAG
This sequence comes from Mesocestoides corti, assembly GCA_900604375.1. Classification (NCBI taxonomy): domain Eukaryota; kingdom Metazoa; phylum Platyhelminthes; class Cestoda; order Cyclophyllidea; family Mesocestoididae; genus Mesocestoides; species Mesocestoides corti. The sequence goes on along the minus strand of UXSR01001190.1, from coordinate 608 downwards.
CAGCAGCAACAGCAACAACAGAGGCCTGTTGATACGAAGCCGTCGGAGGCAGCAGCGCTCGCGGCGTTGTTGCGACATTTTAACCTACCCCAACCAAGCCGTCCCGTGGCCGCGACCCCATCGACTGCGCTCAAACCGACGGACCTCCTGGCGACGCTTGCACGAGCCACTGGCGGAGGAATCGACGCCAATTCGGCGAATCCCCTCTTGTCTATTCTCTTTCCTCCGACTGCTCCGGCGCCGCCGACGCCGCAACCACCGTCTTTGGACACGACCGGTGCCAACCTCACTCCGGAGCAGAAGGCGCTGTTCCTGTTTGCTCAGGCTATGGTCTCATTAGCTGTGGCCGCGCCAACCACTAAGCCAGCCGACGAGTTGCCGCAGCCGCCACCGCCGCCAGCAACTACTTATCCCCTCGCCAACTTCCTGCAGAACTTCAGTTTCCCTCTTCCCATGCCCCCGACCTCCACACCAGCCTCCGATGCCGGTCTAGCGCCGATTAACTCAGAGGTCCTCGCCTACTTGAACGCTATTCGACAGATCGCCTCCCTGGGCAACGCGTCCTGGCCTCAACCGACGCAGCCTCCTGCCAGTACGACCACCTCTCC
>UXSR01001189.1:0-10339 GCA_900604375.1 Mesocestoides corti | reverse complement strand
TTAGCATTGGAAAACGATGCACTGGACCGCCATGCACTTTTGGTCTTTTTCCATGTCAACACTGCTTCCCACAGGTCAGGAAGAAATCAAGACTACTTTTAAAATTAGCAAAGTAGACTTTGGGAAATAATTGACATGGAAACTTCAAGCACCGTCTCAAGAAAAGGACTAAGACCTGCTACTTTCTGATTCCAGTAGGAGTTCATTTTGTTGCGTTGTAAGGGCTGAATATTTTTGACTGATGCCTTATTGCCGAGGCGTTACCTTGTTTCTTCAAATTTTGTGATTCTCCTGTGATTTGCACTTTACCCCAGGGATGCAGACAGGCATTTTTTGAGTCTGTAAAGCGCATGTAAATTTACCGAGCAGAATTGTGGACTGTTGGTGAAGTATGGCATCAGATGACTTTGAAATGAGCACCGGTTGTTGGGGCACCAGTCAGCGAGGTGTGCAAAAACAGGAAATCACAGAAAAGGAAAGGGTTAGAGGCTCAGTCACTCATTTAGGGGTTACATAAGTATAATAAAAAGGTCATTTTATTAAGAAGCTATTCCAAAGTGAGTGAAAACACATTTAAGAAAATATAAAAAATTGAGCATAAAGGGTGTTTCATTGAAAGAGCTCCGGAAGTTGAGTTTCTACTTGCGGTCAGCTAAAAATGGCAAAATGAAAGACTAACTGGTACCAGAATACAAGTGGTCAGAATTAAGTAGACAGAAGCAATGGGTGTGAAAATCAACCATTACAGAACTTGCAAAGAGCTATCACACGTTATGACAGCTTTTGGTGTAAGCCTGATTGTGTGCAATCACCGTTTTCAAATGGGTTCAAAGAAATCTGGTCTAAGTGGACCAACGTGGAATTCTCTGGGTAAGCCTAAGTCGAACTTCAGATTTTAATCTATTTCTGGTTTCCACAATGTGGACGAAACTGTAGTTTTAAAACCGAACACTTGGAATAACTGGACAATGCATTTGAAACACGGTATTCCTAGTTGAAATATCCTTAAAATATAACCAGGCACTACAATGAATTCACTTACCACCTGGCTGCGTGTCCCGCTTGGGCAATTCAACATTTTGGTCCTACAATGACAACCAGAAGTTGTTTGTGGGAATTCAGAGATGGTCACTCATTGTGTGTCGTTGCGACGTCATGCAAAATACTGTCAATTGTTGAAACCCTTCAGGGCACATCTATTGGCCTTATTTCCATAGGAACATTCTATTTCCTTAACCAAAGACGACGAAACTTGTAGTAGATGCCATTAAAACGGGACATCCCTATCCAAGTGATTTCTGTAATGAAGCTGCAAATTTCTCTTACTGAAAGAGCTCAAGATTTAAACAACTTTTTAAGGCATCCGTAGGATAATCGCATCCCATTTATCATGCTACCAGAACAGCATGCCAATAATGAAAGGCATCCTTAAATTTGATATGATAATAAAAACTGGGACAAGACAGAAGGAAACTATTCAGTAAATATATGTTGCATCGACTCCTGGAATTCGAATAGGTTCGAATTCTTCACGAAGGTCACATTCCATTAATGCTCTAGGGTTTAAAGGCTAATTCAGCAGTTTGGAATTCAGTATCTTCGAGAGACAAAACACAGCAGATGGGTCATTGACACTTTTCTTCAAAGTCGTAGTTACATGTCGATGACAATTCTTCCCCCAAATAAATGCTTTCTACAGTTGTGGTCAGGGCCAAATTTTTACACTTAAAACGTTTTACAAAGTAATATATTACTGCAGTTTCAAACTAATTTTAGTCAGTTCTTACCACAATTTTGGGCATTTTGGCATTAAACAAACAAAAGTGAGCGCGGCCCTCTTCACTAGTAATTCAGTTCGTCGTCACAAGTACGTCTGTATCTCAAGCACTAGTGCGAAGTGACGAGCAGGCGTGCCACTGACCGAATCGTGCCTATCGTAGCGACATTAGCGGTACTGACAATGAGGTTACTGACCACATTCTCACAATACTGATTCCAATCACCACACAAATCTGTTCTGATATGTAAGAAAGCCAGAAACGGGCCACGATAATGATTTGTTACTAAAGTATAACTTGACACAGACGGCACATCGGGTCGCTGCTCATTGGTTTAAATTAGATGACGCAACATTAATGGGTAACACATTTTCGATAAGCACTACCCCAAACAATTATGGCAATAATAACCGAGATTAGTTTACTTCTTCCATATTTGTTTCAAGTAAGAAAAAATTAAAGCTGCGCATGACAAATACTACACCCTTGTCAATTTCCTGATACCAACAATTTTGACACCACCAACAATATTTATTATAAATGCTAGCAGAGATTGCAGTGTCCGTTGGAGTCGCAATTTGTGCAAATCTGCTTGGTTGAATGTCGACTTGAAGTCCATTCCAAACTTGAGATACGTACTTATTTTAGTCGAAGTAAGAGGTAGGATGAAATTTCCACGAGCATAATGGCATTTTAATCTACCACTTAACGATAAATTAAAAAAAACTTCAATCACAATTAAATACAGAAAATTGTGTCTGATTGGCTTGAGGTAGCTCAGAGACAGACGCATCTCGATGATGTTGAGAAACGCACCAGTCGCAAGCGACAATGAAACATCACAACGAGGGTTGCAGAGTTGGAGATGTGATAAATTGTACGCAGAATAAACTTACCATTGGTCGTGTTCGGTTTGCCGGAACCCACAATATTCATGTATTCGCCTTCATTATTGGCTAAAACAGAAAGGTCTAGAGTCCGAGGAACCACTGGAAGTCAAGAAATTATCCAAATTTGATTGCGCGCGTTGGTACAGTCTGCGTACCTGAGTTACTACGTTTTACTACTGTGTTTTAGATCGAGAAACCGAAACAAGAAGTGCTTTGTACAGTGTCTCAGTCACAGTGACTTTCGATTATCAGCGACATTTTACAATTTTGTTACAAATTTGACCATAACCTACCGAAAAATTGTTAAATGTTTTCTTCTGAGATGAACAATAATGGACATGTCACAGATTTGAAATCACCATAATGCGGAAAAATCGCAGTCCGATTAAAGAGCAGAACGCTTACTTGACTTTATTTAAGCCAACTGAATTCCTCCACTAACCAACAACGAGATAAGATACGTATATGTTTTAATTTTTGCTCGAATTTGTCGCTATTGAAATAATTTCTGGGAAATCACTAATCACAGAAAATTTGGCTGGCGTTTGTCTTTGATTAGAAAACGAAAAGCAAACTCACTGTCTGGTGGTGGAGGCGCTTGTCTTGGAAGTGCCAGGGGTTGGTGACCCCGTTCCCTTCCCAAGCAGTATTGGACAAATTCATAGAGAAATTGGAACTGAGGCTGTAAGGAGAGAATGGGCTTCGTTAGTTCATCCTTTGTCCACACACTATTGGTTTGACGTAGCATTTTCTCAATTTTGTGTGCTCCAGAGCGAAATTTAAATGATTAAAGCATTCACAAGCTTAATTTATTGACCGTTAGTACTCCTTTTGATGCTTATTGTTCTTCGAGTTCTGCGGATAATTTCTACACCCGAAGTCAAGCAGTTTCGAATTGCGTGTCTAGCCCTGGATAGTGGAGGTGTTGAATTGAGGTGAATTGTCTGGTGATGACAAATTAGGATAAAATTTTGGTGCCAACAATTCACGCTAATTGTAAGTGCTGTGGAAGTAGGCAACTTATAGGGTGTAGATAACGTAGATGTAGTGATGTAGCATTGCCTCGTTTAAGCCAACCGTTTTGTAAAGAAAAAAGACTTACAGTCGCCTGCACCAGATTTGCTCGCCACTTGCGAAGAGCCAAAACCGTGCCAAATATGTCAGTCGTTTGGTTGTTCTTACGCAACTGATCCAACAGGAATCGGCCTGCAATAAGCGTTCCAGTTCGACCAACTCCAGCACTAACAAAAAGCCACAACAAACCCAATCACATGTTCCTTCTGTTAACTGTATCAAATTATCTGTAATTGGCATCTAGTTGTATTTATGGAAATAATTTAAGTCGGGAATAAACCACAGAGAATAGAGGCGAATGCTGGAGGAGATTATTTATAGGTGCGCCTGGATCAAACTCATTAAAATTCAGACGTTATCGGAGCTGCCAGAAGCTGCGCGGGCTCATTGTTACATCAGAAAGCTTTGTTGGTTGGTTGACATCGTTAGGCCTAAATGCAACACGTCCTTAACAATAAATTGCTGAAATTCGAGCACCATTCAATGAATTGGAGTCGGTAGCAAGATCCACGGCATCAATTGCCTGCTACTAGGTACAGGAAACTTAAGTTAATTTCCAACGAAGTCAAAATTCTGGTTGTCATTTAAAGGGTCTACTAAAATGTCAGTTCTTGTTCAAGATTGGCTTGGTCGGGTGCACCTGCATTTCGACTGGCCTACCTGCAATGCACAATTGTTGGGCCATAATCCAGCCCTAAAGGATACTGCTTTCTGACATCCACGTGAGCCAAAACCAGGTTGTAGAAGATTTCCACCGGAGGGGCGCCGTAGTCCGGCCAGTTCGAGAAGTGGATGTGTGTAGTATCCCAGGTCTAGAGAAAAGGAGGTACATTAAATGAGGATTTGTATTAAAGTCCTCATCCAGGGCTGGGAAATTAAAACAAAACATTCCGAAAAACTGGAAGAGGAAGCATATCGGAGATAGCGGAGACAACTGTCTAATAGATGGCTTAACTCAGTTCAGTGTGTTGCAACACTACCCTCGACAAATTGTGCCTGACTAATGGAATTGTTGACTAAAACAGTCTAGCCAATTGGGCAGTACACACAGACTGGCATGACCAGACGATCCCGCGTGGCAGTGTGTTGAAGAATCCGACGACCGGGTTATTCGACGTGAATCAGCACCATTCACCACAGTTTCTTCACTGGCATCGCTACGAAAATCGCAAATCTTCTTGCGCAAAAGTTAAACGATTGTGTCGCCTTCGAATTATTGCCGACTTATTCTCCATCTCCTCAAGGACTGCAAATTCCATTTCACCAATTTGAATGACAGCTTCTGGGAGCCGAATAATCGCGTATATTGCCAAGAAACCCTGGATTTTAAATACAATATTTGTTTCTTTCTACGATTATCTTCGAATCAATGTGAAAAGCATTTCTGATGTTAGTACCTCAGCTATTTCAATCTTCAGCTGTTTTAAGTAATGTTTTCTAAAGCAATGGACTAGGTTAATGTGAAAAAGGTGACGTAGGGGTTTAACTTTGTTTAAACCAGATAATTCTGCTGCGGACATTTTGAATCGCAGGAGAATTCAACGAGTCACGTGAACAACCACTTTTAAATGCAGTTGTAGCTCAGTTGACATAGCTGGCTGTGGGTTTCAGGGCTAACCCCAATTAATTCATCATCGAATGCCATCACACAGCCGAATCACAGGTGAGCGTACCTGTGCTTTATCTGGTATTTCAATACGTAGTTGGCGGCGGCACCAATTTTCGCACTGTTCTTCTCCCATCAGAGTAACGCGGACTTTTCGACTCGATGAGGAATAGTCCTGGGAACCCTTATCAGGCCAGTACTTGCTGCACTTTGGCTTCCCCTTTTCTTCAGTCCTGCAAATAAATATGCATTTTTCCAACCAAACATTAGATTCATGCTTCTAACACCAAATTATAATGGGAAGGCCCACCAACACTGTTCCTTTTTCATGCATACACCCACAATCTTGTTCATCGGTTGCTGTGTAGATCTACCAATCATTCGACTGTCTGGTTTTCTCTAAATTTAATCCCAAACCCTGTTGTTGTTGAATTTCCTTTGCTGACTTATGCGCTTCAGGCACTTAAATGAACTTGTAGTGGCTTGTGTTTTAGCACTACCTTACAACCCTCTAGTTAACAGCCCGTAACAACCCGAAAATGGAGCGAAGAGAGGCGACAGAGGACACGACCGTTTATTAGCGTCACGCCAGCCAAGTGTGTCTTGGTGCGCCGATGAGTGAACGGATGACAGGAATCTGGTAACAGTAACCAGTGGAAAGGGGATGAGTCATTGTCACCGTCAGGTCAGTAAACAGGGTTCAAATTTACTTTCAGGGCATAGTAACCAACAAAACCATTTGCCCTTTGGCCTAGTAATTCACACTTATTATCGTGATATTGGGAGTTGTTATGTCAGACTTAAACTAAATACAAAGCGAGGCGTGTCGCGGGAGACACCGAGTGTAAATAAGACTAGACGACACAACAGATCAAGCACAACGATCACGTGGCACAGCACTGCTTGACCTTGCTAGATCAGTGTGCTTACTTTACTGCACCTCGTCTGGATCCTTCGAAAAAGTGAGATGCATCGGATGTTATTTTGGCAACTGCGCGCTTTCAAGAGTTAAATAGGCGTGAACATCATTCAGGTGGCATAATGCCAACAGACCTCCCTCGGTAGGAGGACAAGCACATGCTTTCTCGAGTGGCTGACAAACACCAAGATGCCACGTAGCTGACCCTGACCTTTCAAACTTGGTGAAACCCATTAATCCACGTGACCTCCTAGTGGGCATCTGGTGCCCGTTGAGGCGTGGAATTCTACTCATGTTTTTCAAGCCATTATCTTTATTGATTTTGGGAGCTAAATCCACTGCCCAACAAAGTGTGAACAAATGCTAACTCTTATCTTGGATGCATCCAAGATGCAGAATGAATCATGTAAATTGACGACACTACATCACGTTAACTCTTTCTGCAAGCTCTTCGACGCTGGTATTACACTCGCCACGAACCGCTTTCTGTAGAAATCGGATTCTGCAATTACATGACGGTGCGATTAACTGCCACTATACGTAACATGTCAGGCCTGTGTGATGAATTAATGATGTGCCGAAGCTAAACTCTCTCTCTCTCTCTTGTGAATTGTCCAAGATTACAAGTGTGCTGTCGTTGAAAACAGACACATTCAGTTGCGCGTTTTGCTCTGAGTGCAAATACTGGGCTCCTCCTTTGTACCCGATTTCGCATACGTGATTTTCTTGTTAAAAAAGAATTGTGTTTACTTACAGGCATAGCATCACAATGAGGGGCGATTTCTGTTCGCAGACCATGGTCAGGAAGTCGACTACAGTGTCTGGCAGTGGGCCCTGCGTTGCAATGTACTCAGGTGGTGTATCAGCACCAGGAATAGTGGCCTCACCACCGTTGGGACTATAGCGAGGCCGCCGAATGTACGAGGCGTTTATGTAGAACGTTTCCAACTTAGAGAACTACAAAAACACCAGACATAGAGACACTACGTGTGTGTTCTTTTAATCTCTGTGGAAGCATTCCATGTTCACGTTGATCCCCTTTGCTTTCTTACCGATGGAACCATGGACATAACCGATGGTGTGCGATTATCGCTGTTTTAATGACTTGGCAGGGTGTCATGGCTATAACTCGAACTTAAGGCTACGAGCGAGTTACTTGCCACATCAGACAACTCGATGTAAGTTACTCACCCATTCTTGACGTTTTCATGCTTTTCAACAACATAATCTGCCAATGGGACCAAAATTATAAAGCAGCATTTTCGTAAAAAGAAACCTTGATGTAACATTTGTCATGTTATTTTTGGTTCCTCGCCAATTTACTCTTCTGGTTCTCGCTAAACGCCACTCACATTTTGCCCACAAGGTGATCTGCGTGAAACCGTCTCAATTGATGACTTGTTAAAACGTATTTGGTGCCGAATAAGTCACGTTAATTAGATGCTTCGATTTAAGGATACTACGCACGCCACTTCTTATCATAATATAGAGCCTTTTCTTTACTTCTTTGTTGTATTGACGCACTTAACCTTGGCATTTTTATGAGTGCGAGAGAACCAAAGCATCGTGAACAAGAAATGTTTGTACCTACCTCGACTTGTGGCTTCAGATTATCGGTGATTTCTGGCCACGGGTGACCCAGCATTACCAATGACTGGTCATCTAGGAAGACAAGAAAGCGGCCTATGACTGAGACTTCACACACGTCGAAAGCTGGCTTGTTATCACTGCACTCTCATGAGATGTACCCAAACCCACTGTGAGCGTCACCTATGGGGATATCATTGACTCAAGCACTGTTATTCAACAGCAGGCGGGTGAATGGACGTGTCGTCACCTCACCTCTGGTGATCGCACTTTTCTCATTTTCTACTAGTTGCTTATTAGCACACAGGCGTTATTTATCACAAAATAACTCACAAGGAACCATATCAACATATCGGTTTAGCGAAGAGTTCATTTCAGCGGCATTCTTTGTCAAGTGGTACTCATGTTCTAATCCGGTGACTGAGATTCCTTTCAATTTCTAAAAAAAAGGAGGGTGGATGTTTCTATTATTACATCATCAAACAGATGGATTAACTTGGATATTAATTTGGAGATCTTTCTCTTAATGGTTACACTATTTTAATGTTGAATTTCAGGCACTTTTTCCCATTAAACCTTTCTAAAGTGCTAAACAACACATAATGCCTTAAAACTCAACATCGGCTGTTAACCTAAACGATGCAGAACCAACATGCATTATCAGTGATTGGAAAACTCTTCTGTGGCCAAAAGTTGACTTGATAAATCTTAGTTACATTAAAAGTGCACAAAAGGGGATCAAATCAACATTGATTTGAGGACAGACCATGAAGAGCTGGTTAAATTCCCCACTTTGCTTGTGGTCCTCGATGCATTTGCTGAGAGTGGCGGTTGAAATTGGAGGCGGGCTAAAAGAAACCGACAGAGGCTTTGGGCGGTTGTAGGAGAATCGAAATCAAACACGAGACATGACACAATCAGAGGCACGGCCATCTCAGCTAATAGTCGCTATGAAATTCACTTTAAGACTTGACAAACAGCGCAACAATGACCGCAGTTGAGGTGTTCTAGTAAATACTTTCCACATTTCACTACGAACAGCAAGGTGGAAGAGGCAATAAAACCAACTCACACATTCGAGCGATAGGCCAACGTAGGTGGTTCATAATATTCAATTACAAAGACCGACCTAAATGCAAAAAAAATCGCGCACGTTTCATAAATAGGCTTCAACAAGTGGAAACCACATTATACGGGTGAGTTCCAAGCTCGACCAAGGGTTGTTACTCGACAATCCACAAAGGGGTTAGGCAAGAACACTTGCGTCAGACGACCTACCATTCGGAAAACTGGTTTAAAACAAACTCGGTTAAAAGTATTCTTTCCACCTAATATGGATCAGAGCCTGCTAACTCGTGGTTGCACGTTTTTACCGTTGGTTTTTCTTTGAAAGACTGTTATGTCGTCCTTGTGTGTTTTTTAATTAGGTGGCTGCAGACGCATTTACAAATTAAAAATTGGTTAAGCTTCAAGCATGAATTCCAACAAAATCACGCAATAAGGCATAAAAAGCGATCTTTAAAACACTTTTGGTCAAATCGGTAAAATATACTTGTACTTTATCAAGATGATTTTAAAAATGCAATGCGAAGTTAGTCGTTTAGTTGTACAAGGCGTTAGTAATGACACGATTTGGGCTTAATGTACCTTGGTGATCCTGAATTTTTGTATCTAAAAGAACGATTTGTTTCTGGCCATCAGACGCAAAAATATTCAAACAGTTACGAAAAAATTTAGATAAGCTACTTAACGAACTGATACGATCTAAAATCCATGTTTCCAAATTATGTAATTAACCAAGATTTATGTCTAGAACAGTCGCTGTTTTATCAATGAAGTAACTGAAATCTCAACTGTTTTCATCAGTAAACTCCCCAAATCATGTCGATAGGTTAGAACAAATAATTTGGCAATCCACTAAGTAGTTTTCAAATCAAAAAATGGTTGTGGAAATTAGCTGCGACTCCAAAATAGAAGTGTGAAAAGGCAAATCAGATGCAGCTAGGTCTACATTTTCAAACACCATCCAATTGGAAAAAACTGTCCTTCGCAGGAGCAAAATACGCTACATGGCAGTGCTAAACACACCTTCAATCTCCCCGCGAACAGTGTTATAATATGGATGGCAATGGAAAAAGAGGACTCACGATATCGCGTCATCCTGTTTTCTCCTGTTACTAACGACGTCCTTCATAAATGGAATTTTTTTTCGATAGACAAAAGCAAGAATCAGGAGGATTATGAGAATCAGCGGGATGAAAATGCCCAGGAGGATCGCCAGCCACGGAATCAGTGAGCCTAAAATACCACGCACAAGGTCGCGATGTGTGTCAAGGCGCCTTAACACCAATTAAACAACCACCATGCATGATGTCAGCGGAGTTTAAGCTTGTTCCGATAGTGCTCTGCTTTGGGTGAATCAATTTTGTGAATCTGGAGGTTCAAAGTACATTTCCTGATGTTCAGCGAGCCACTCTGCATTGGG
>UXSR01001188.1:0-10361 GCA_900604375.1 Mesocestoides corti | reverse complement strand
ACTTACTTGACAGACCAGCTGCTGTGAGTCAATAGACAGTTGCGTTTGAAGTGATCCAGCACAAAGTGGATCGGTGGTCAAGGTATGGCAGGTGAACTGTTCGGAATTGGCGAGTATGCTTACAAGGCACAAGCTCCCTAGATGGGGTGGTATTCTAAGTGTTAAGGGAACTGGCCGATTTTCGAGGAAGGAAAAATGCGAATCAATTAACGAACAGGCACATTGGAACACGCTGTGTTGATTGGTCTGACAGACTGTGCACTTTAACCTGGCGGTGCTAATGACACACGCACAATGGAAGTTGTATTTAAAACAATATTTGCAAGTTCAAGTTGGGAAACCACCTGCAGTTAAGAATGCATTAGTTTGGCTTCGGTTTGAAACACAAGTCAAGGCAAAAACATGAGAGCCTCGCATTTCAAATCAGACTGAAGCGTTTACAGTAGTTGGAAGTGGAATACAAGCAGAAATATTGCCAGTTGATGAAAACTTTATTAAATCGTTCTAATTCAGATTAACGAATGTATAATGCGTAATGGGGGATGGAACGTGAATTGCTTAAATAGAAAACGAACCAACCAAATATGTTATTTTCCCCAAACAAAACGCATTATTGCGGATTTGTGGAACACGCAGAATATAAATCGACCATTACATCCAACACTTGGATGAGAGGCAGCATGTTGGGCTTAGTTTTAGGCCGGTCACAGGCGCAAAATCGAGCAGCAATAAAAGGTTTTTGCTCAAAAATAAACTCGGCATGTACTATTCTTTGATTTGGTTATATGTTCTGCAAATTGTTTAAGTTTGAACAAAGGTAATCGTTGTTTGACTTCATTTAAACCAATTGCAAATGGGTGTTGCTAAAATTCTTTTTTAATAAGATGCCTCTAATTTTGCATTTTTAAAAACGTTGAACCGGGCGCTCTTTTGCTAATAAAAATGTCACTTAATGAGGGCAACATGACGGCCTTTATAGCTTTTTGTGTACTTTATAAAAAGGTCAACAGATATCTACGCTAAAAATGACTGTTTGAAAATGAAGATGGACTGGCCAAAGTGGCAAAATTTTGGCTTTTAAAGATTAATCGAAATGGGAAAGACCAACACTACGATTCTATTGGCTTGTACCGAAATTTACTCACTCTCTTGCACCTGAAGAACGGCAGAAGTCAAAAATGGTTGCGTGTGAGTAAGAAAAAGGCAAATTATTAATTCATGGCAGAATATTCACTATTAAACTTTTCTAAAATGGGCGTTCGAAACTCAGTAATGGAATAAAATATTCGATTGCGTGGTATTGGGGGAGCGTGAAAAATTAAAGAGATTTTTGAAGGGGCAAAATCGAGACAACCAAGGTATTACTGAGGAAACATCGGGTTTTGTTTGAATTCACTGTTAATTTTTCCATACAAATTGTACGCATTTGAAAATTAATTAAAGTGGCTCCTCTGGTATTAAGTTTGGGATTTTCAAGATCGCACTGTGTCAAATTTCAGTGGCAAAAGCATATCAGTCAGTTAAAAATTTACCTTTTAATGGGATGTAAATAGATTTCACTTTAATTATAAGGGACGCATAGCGAGGTGAATTTTTTAAGATAGTCAATAATATAACGTCTTCATAAAAATGATTTTAAAAAAATGAGCACAACAGATAAACCCCGCTTACTAGGATTTCTCCCAAGTCCTTGCATCCATATAACGAACAGCTTAGATCATTTTGCAAGCGGACACCTACAAGTTTCTTCTTAAATTCAATCTTTAGGCTTTACGTATTTGTATTCATATTTATTGCAGTTTCTAACAATTCCAATTTAAATGTAAGCTCGATGTAAGGTCCTTAAAATTCTGCAAACTTAAATTTAGCAGATTTTTGTCATTTCATTATGTTTTTGTTCAATGTCGGTATGAAATCAATAAAGCAGATGGATAAATTTTGTTATTTAACATCAAAAAATTCATTTTGGAGACTTCGCAAAACCTATCAACTGTTGGGAAAAAAGGAAGAAATCTCTGATTGGTTCGAGTTTTTGTTACTAATAAATAAAATGCACGATTTTCTCAGTAAAATATATCTGATTTAGATTTGTAGAAGTGCATTTGCTAATCCTTCGTGCATAACTTAAATTCTTTTTTATATAAAATTAGATGCTTATCCAAATATTTGTCTCCGGAAGATAAATTTGATCTAAATTCAATCGTTTTCAGTCTGTTTGAAGACTAAATAATTCTTCTATTCATTCCTTAGCAATAAAAAACAGGTCCACAATTGGCAGCTTTTTTCCAGAAATGAAAGCCTAGTTAACTACCGCCAGACGTGCGCTAGCATCCACGAAAGCTCTATTTATGTGTTTTTAATAAGGTTTTTAAACAGCACTTAGGCTAAGCACACATTTAATGACGCTGCAAAATGGGCTCATCCAAGAGTGGAACGCTATAGGGGCGGAATCCTTAGACAAAATGCGTATTTTTAAATCAACATATGACAGTATCTGATTAACCTGTCTTTTGTGCAGTTATTTAATCCTAAGCTAAACCCATCCTTGTTAAGCTGCAGCCTAAAATGTTTCAAATGCCACTGCTATTACCAGGTACAAATTGAATGAAAAGAAATAAAAGCAAATTGCGACTATTGTGTTGAGTGAAATGTGGTGTTTTGCGTAACCCAGTCACAACCTTGTCCCGTTTGATTGAAGGGAAGTGTTGACGACAGGCGTTCACCTCTGGCGAAATCTTGCGCTTGATCTAAAAAAACGCGCCATCCATGTTCTAAATCAGTAAAACAAACAGGACATTAGCAGTTGCCACAAAAAATCACACCAAGTAAAATGCCATTTGCCAGAATACTTTTTTCCTGTACTAATTGAAAAACTGACTTGCGTGTAAACAAAATTGCTGCACACGTTCGACAGAACGTCAAATCATGCTGTGGAAGATCGCCGCATAGCTATATTCATTTGATCTCCCACGCATAATGCTCCTGAAGGGACTCGTGTGTGTCATTTTATTCGCAAATTCTGTTCCAACGTATTAATCTTTTACAACTGATTCACAACACTATGACTTAGTTCTGGGCTAGGCTGCTATGTGAAAGTTGTAAAATTTTGTCCTAACCGAAAAATTGTTTTGGTGAAAATGATTGTAAGTCAAGGAATGCAAAATTCCACACCGCGCGTATGGTTGCTCACATAATCTCAGATTAATTTTCGACTAACGAGAACCATCCGGAGTCTGGCTGCTCTGAGTCTACACCCGCGCACACGCAAAATTGAAATCCTTTACCAAATCTTCACCTGATTTTCCCTGCTTTGCATGGCTTACTTCATGTGATTGAAACCAGCTACATTGTCCCAGCTTTTTTTAAATCAAAATATTTTGCCTTCTGATTTGGAAGTTATTGCAGTTTCAAATATTTCTGTGTAGATTAACTTGTGCATTAATAAGTGAAAAAGGAGGCAATCGAAATCGCCACAGTGAGTACACGCCTCGCTAGGAAAGGTCAATCGAATGAATATGTCATCTCAGATTAATACTGTTCTTTCAAGAAAATAAAAATCGCATAATGGAGGCAAACGTAAAACAGATCTTTAAAATGGTCTTTACAATTAAAAATTTGCCAAACTATAAAACTGCCGAAATTAGAGCCTTTAGGAAAATTCGCATTTCTGTTTTTCTAAGTTGATTTTGTCTAAAATTATTACGTGATTACACAGTTGCGAGAATTCGTTGTTGCAAGTGTCGCCAAATTCATCATGAGTACAGAATAACTTTGATACAATCTCCGACAGTCATTATAAACTAAGAATTTTTTACATTTTATTCATTGTTAAAGTTAACCGTTTTTGTGCTTGCTAACAAAACATGAAGACAGCAAGCGTGAGCAAACAATTTACTTGAATGCACTTCACCTAACTATGCTCGTTTTACAGATCAAGGCTATGTAAACTGACTTGTTACCTTGCACACCACGCCACACCAGGGGACCGCATTACGCTGCTGTGAATCGCGCTGATTCCGGTCACTTCAACCTCCGACACAGTGTCCTCCTTTTCGCAGCATCTCGCCAGCCGCGCGGATCCTCAACTCCCCCTTCACTAGCGCCAACGATTATCCTAGATTATCTTCACACCTAGGTTTCGATCCTAGCAAATCTATGACACACATAAAATACACAAGCGCAACCGCCACACGTTCCACAACGAAACCAACTTGATTGACCTCTGAAATAAACGCTTTTGGTCACGTCCTCTCCTGTCTTCTCCTTCATCTCGGGTAGAAGGGAAGCGTGGTCGGACCAGATCCAATTTAGTGGTCCCGGTGTGGTTCAAGACCTCACCGACATGAATAGTTCTAAAAATTTAGTGCCTGAATCCAAATGAATTTCCATTTTCATAAACCTAGTTTTGCTCACGGAACCCCATATTTGCTGCTTTTCAAAAGGAGACATGAATGCAGTAGGGATATTTTACGACCATTTTTATGCCCGTTTCCCAAGCTTAGTGTGGTAGAACCTGTTACCAGGACATGAAGAACACAGCAGATAATTAAGTGAGTTTTGGTAAAATAAACAATTTCGGATTTTCGATGTTTAAAATGATTAAGGAAATGTAAATCTGATCAGTTGTACTTCCGAAGGCTGCATTGTAAAAATTAGAATTTTCCAACTTTATCAATTCAAAATGTGCTTGCCTACAGGGAAATTTACTTAAAACGTTCAATAATTATCAAATCAACTGAAGTTATGCACCCAAAAAAGGAGCGGACAGTAATGAGTTTTTTTAAAAAGCACGCTATTGGTCAATTTCGTTTGAACTGCATTGGGGCAAATGGATTTTTGTAGGACTTCATGCATTATTAATAGTAATCAATGAAAAACGAAAGGAGTGATTTTGGGACATGTTTGCATGGCAATGAATAGTTTATTATTTCTCAAAAAGGTAACTTACACTGATTGTTTTCAGGCGACTTCCCTGGAAGGTGCATACCTCTTACAGGAATGGAAATTTGATTAATTAACAATGATAAAAAAAATGCCTACAGCAGCACTGGAGATTATGGCCAAGCCCTGCAGGATTGCCATCACTACGAAGCCCAAATAAGGAATTTGGCTGGTGGTGGAGGCAAATTGAACGGGATTATAGATGGATGATCAATGTGTGTGCTACGTAAACTTACTTTTCACTGGTGTCTATTCGCAAGTACCCAAGCACAGGAATATTTGACGCCCAGCTTGTGGCTTAAGCATTGTGTCCACATTGTCATGTCACCTTCATAAAGTTTGTCAATGTTACGTTTGCCCGTAACAAAGAGGAAACCACTCAAATAACGGTACCAGATTCCTAGCTGAAGCTAGAACCGACCTTTCCAGGCTAATACGAGGACAAGACCAGAGCTCGTGCGGAGTGCAGTCCGGAAGTGAATCTAATTCAAGTCAGGTTGACCTTGACTTGATAGAAAGTGTAGCAAAACAAACGTTCGTGAATAAATGTAAATAGCATCAGAAACCAATCTTGGGGAATCGTTGATCCCCAACAGTCAACAAGGCAGCTGTTTTGTTAAGTACTCTGTAGGCTAAGTGAGCAGGCAATACTTCCGTTCCACTGCTTGTAGACACGACTAGTGAGTGGTTTTACGTTGATTAGGCCAAATGTTGGGAAAAATTTTATGTGTATTGAACGAAAATTCGTGCAGATATCTTCGTTAATACCTTTTTTACCAACTGAGTCGGTCAATAAGCGATATTTTGGCCAAATCCACTTGCGAGGTACGAATCTATCCATCCATTTCTTAGAAAATGAATGATTATTAATTTATGCATAAATTGACAATGAATCGGTAATTTCGCTTTTGTGCAATAAGCAGAATTTTAATATATATGACGATTAGGACTTCATCCAAGAAATACGTAATTTGGAAATGACACTCAGTAACTCGACCTTTTGTTTGGGTCGAATTAGTGCTCGTTCCATGAGGTCAAGTCTTTATCTCCACGGTGGAGAAGGGAGGAATCGAGATAATATGGGAATTTAGTAGTCCTCATGTCGTGAGTGGGTTTGATTTGACGACACAAATAACAGCATCAAAGTCAAGTTACTTTTACATTCCCAATCGGTGGTTGGATAAAATTCATTAGCTAATGTGATGCTAAGGTTTAGAACCGAAGTAGAGGGTGACACATGCAAAAAAGCGATTTCAGATTAAAAAATGCATTCTGAGAGGAAAACAACAGACAGTTCTACTTATAGAATTTGCGGAATCAAAACATTACTGAGGTTGCCATGTTACAGAATTGCACGTTAAAACTGGACGGCTAATCGGGTGCAAGAAGGTCACAAACTGAAAAAGGTTGGTTATTATGAAATTGCTGATGGAATGGTAATTGTCGAATAAATCACTTTTTTTATCCGACGACAGAAAGAAGTGTACCATGTAGAAGACGGATGCATTTTCTTCCACCAATAGCCTTTCAACCACGTTACTGGCCCGACTTCACACAACCTCGCTTTCACCCGACAAACACAGGAGGCTTTTTCCACAAACACGCGAGTGTGAGGTGAAAATGTCGGACTTTTAATGTACCTTGCGGTTGTCCTTCTATGAAAGAAGCTGAAGTCCATCCAACACCCTTTTCTAACACCTCGTGGAAAGTTCTCCAGCCCTCTCAATTTCCATCGATTGTAAGGTTTCCTCTCCTTCGTTTTCGTCACTCTTTGCCTCTGCCTCTGAACTATCTGCTAAATTTGATGGTTAGCTGGCCGCACGTACATCATTAGGTGTACAGGCGAGTTCTTTCAGTTATTTGGTATTTTGGTGTTGGCGTTTTTTCTGATTAATGCAATTAGGGAATCACAAGTCAAATGCTCAAGAACTATTTTCAATGAACGTTTCAGATGACTTATTAAAATGTGGGTACGGCAGGGAGTGTTATCAACTTAGAAATACCTGAAATCGACATCTGCTCACCTTGGTATAAATGCGAATGGGTAAACTTGAGGTTGACAAATGGAAAAAAGCAGAAACAGCGCCCTTGCTTGAGTCCGACAGACCGTTCCCACGAGAATTAATTGAGCTTACGCACGCCACAACTCCTCTGAATCTAATTAAACGACCCCAGATGACAAATTGTACATTCAGAGTTGTGGATGGCAGGATGTGTTTAAACACACCCGATTCGGGAAGGATTGGCAGTTCCACTGACTTTTTGCACTATTTTCTCAGACGTTGAAGACAAATCTTTAGTTTCTTAATATCGATTTTAAAATTAAGTGATGAAACAAAACCAACCACTTCTACTAACCAATTTTTTTGCATACAACGTTCAAACGTGTTTATGGTGTTTTAATACTAAGATAATAGGGGGATTTCTGTCGTTTACGCTTGGAGCTATATTTTACACCGTCGACTTATATCGATTTGTAATTAATTTGTAATTTGTTACACTGTTTAATTACGTCTGAGCACCTTTTTTCAGTCTGTGAGACAATAAAATTGAGCGATTTTTGAACTCACACAAGAGCGTTACTTTGCGTTGGGTAAATCAAATGGGATTGTTCATTTCTGTATTTTGATTGGTCACAAAATTTGACGCAAGGGTTCGACCGTGATGTGCATTCCACAGTTAAACCCCGCTTCTGCTAACCAATACACGTAGTCTTAGAGGTGGTGCTAGAAGAATCCTGTTATGGAACAACATTCTGGTCGTTTCATAAAGATTTTTTTAAAAGATGAACTATATTAGTGAAGCATAAGGATAGAATTGAAATCGAAGTTGACGGGATCCGTAAAAGCTGATCATATATTAGTATTTCTTTGCAGGCATCTATCTACGATACACCTACGTGAGCTGTATCGCTCTTTACATCTACTTCTGGTGTCAATCCTCGACGCAGTACATCAGTGTGAATGGAGCGATCACACCCAATGTGTACGACAACGCTCACCAATTTGCTTGTCTAACATAGAAAATGGTGGACGTCTGTTTGATAGCCCATGGTCCACATGGCATACGTGTCAAAACTGCATCATTCCCGTTCTCCTGCCCCTTCACCACGGTTCTGGTTTTGTGGGCAACCAAGTCGGAATTAATCGCAAACGTGGATTGAAATATATGTCCTCGCCTGTGCTTGATGAAGCTCCTCGTTTGTGTGGAGAACATGACCTAAACAGGGTTCGTTTCAGTTTCCAGGTTGTGAAAAAACGGGTCAATGGAGGAAAAAGGCTATTGGCTGGTACCAGCCTATCAAATTTCGGAAGAAGTTTATGAAAGCCGCTTTTCTACGTGTGCAAACGTGTTCTATTTAGGCAACTCTTAGTTAGAGGTATAAAGTGCATTTGATAAGGGAATTTTTATGATGACAAGGTTCCATTTCTATAGTGTCAAATGACATTAAACGCTGAAGACATTAAGGACATCTAATAAATAATTTGCCAAGACACCAAAAATACTTCACTGGTTTTTCCTGGTATTGTCACTTGAAGGTCACTGTTCAGAAGCGGCCAATCGTCGGAGTTAATTTTTCCGCCTGGATAACTCGAGATCTCGGGTAGTTCGTGTAGCCAGGCAAAAGAATTTACTGCTTTGGGGCGACACATTTACCTTTTACTCTACATTTATAATCTATACCCCTACTTAAAATGACAACTAATTTTGTAAAAAATGAACACATTCTTCTTCACGTTCAAGTGAGATATTTAGCTGCTTTGCGCTATTTGAAGAAAATTCTTTAAAGATTACCATACTATAACGACGTCCCCCAATTGCGTTGATAATTCGTAAGTTTATCCTTGCGTATAGCATCTTCAGTAGCATCTTGAGACCAGAATTTGAAGATTTTGACAGGTTTGCATACCTAAACGACGTTGGGCGACATGTGGGCCTAGATTATAGCGCTCAAAAGTTAATTTCTAATTTAGCCTTCGAATGCAAAAATCAGATTTAAGCCATCCACTCTAAAGGCCCTCAGAATTCATTTGTGAAATTGTGGAAAATTTTGGTGAATAATTCACTGCTTTGCATACAAGTGCGTATGCGCACTTCCCAATTGGGTCATGATTTTGTTTAAACTTAGTCGCTGCATCAAGGCCGAGTGTAAGTTTAAATTATCTACAATGGCGCCTGATTTTATGAGGTGTGCACAATGGTCAATGTCATGCCAGAAGTATAACAGATTTTGAATGTTTATTCAGAAAATAGAGTAGCTGGTGTTTAAATTAAACACAAATAACAGTCTCAGGAAATTTAAACTTAAGCATTTCTGCATAGTACAGGATAAGTATGGGGTAAATAAACCTGCACTTTATATAAACAAACGAATATTTTTGGGATTTGTACGGCAGTAACCTATAACAAACATAATTTCGATCCTTAAATATAAAATTCCGGGTTATTCAATTCCCAGCGATTGTTTATTTTAAATGCATATGCATCGATTATTGAAAATGCGCACCCCTTACCCCGCCTGAGTTCCCTGACCCGCATTAATCAGGTTCAAAATCACTAATAAACTCGTTTTGGCGTATAATTGGGATTACGATGGTCACGAATAGTTAGACTCCAATTCTCGCCTGAATTTGGCGTCTCAACATTCTTGCTAAAAAATCCATACCACATTTCACGATAACAGTTCAAATTGACATCCAAAAAGAATATTGGTACAAAACGTTTTTAAATGAACTCAAGAAAATATCTGTAATTGTGCTTTACCAACAAGATGGGAAAAGAATGCTGAAGAGACTAACCAATCCACAGCTTGAAGTCTCGAGGTGTTTGCGCAATTGAGAATGGATTTGAGATCAACCTCTAAAACGTTTACGTCATTTGAACTGATTAAGGCACGAAATTTCCACAAATCACATCAAAGACATCAACTTAGGGGTTTAATTGTGTCGATTTTTTTCCTTAGTGAGCATACAGTTTATCATTGAAACTGTACCATATACTTATTGTGTTGTAATTCGACAAGGCTACTACGTGTTTATGTCTATGACGATTTCAAAACCCTACAAAATCGCGGTATATTTAAAATTTTAATGCATAACTGGTGGTCTAAAACAGCCAACACGAGGTATCTCCCTCTTTTATCACAACAAAGTGGAAAGCATGCGCACTAATTTAAGTCTAGTTGTTACAGTTTATGAAAGTTGATAGTAGATAATTGCTCTTGCCGCGCCGCTAGTGTTGTGTAGGTGTTAATATTGGTAGAGTAATAAATTAGTCGCTAAACTGAACATTTACTTACTCTCCTAGGCCTGTTGCTACTGTGAGATAATTTAACGTTCGCACCTCTGAACATGTGTTATTGCGAAATTAGTTGGAAAGATGTAGCAACCCGCGGAGAAATCCCTACATTGCCGCCACAT
>UXSR01001187.1:0-10371 GCA_900604375.1 Mesocestoides corti | reverse complement strand
GTGCGCATTCTGTTCCACCTTCCTCCACCGCGTCTGCCTCGGACTGACGTGGAGTGCTGTGAAGGGGTTCTCACAATTTGTGCATCAGATCGGTCCTACGCCTCGTTCATTTGCAGGCACCATCTTCGTCTTGATGCAACCACCTTAACTCCGAGGCGATTATTCACACCAAATTAAAACCACCGGTGTGCCACAACGACTGGGATATGTGTACAACATGAGAACTCAAGTCCTACGCATTTCCAATGTTTACAGTGTCGGTTTTTACTTCATTTTCGGAGGAAGCCATGCAACGGAACAGCCTTTATAGGCACCATCTTCAAGGTTTGCCTTGCTTGGAGTAGATCCGAAGTAGCAACCAATGTGTGTGCGCTTGCCCTTCAGGTGAATGTGACCGTTTGGGGCAGATTAGCCAACTTAGAATTCCACTCTGACTTGACGATGCTCTCGCCAGAATTAGCACAAACACATTCTGTTAATCGAAGAAAAGGAGGCAGAGTGGAGAGAGCAAGAGGAATCTTGCCTGTGTGCGTGTAGGTGTACGCTAGTTGATTATGTGCATGAGGATAAGAAGGGGGGACAGGCAAGGGTGAGAAAGAATGCACGTACTTGTTTTTTTGCATGGCTCTTACTAAGACCCATAAAGGACCGACGAATCCACGAAGACGTGGCTGACTGCGGGAAATGAGGGGTTGGGGGGGAAGGTGGAAGTAAGGAAAACGCCGTTAGTAAACGCATTTCATTCGGCAAAAATTAGGCAACAGATTAAAAATGGGGTGGCACATTGGTGCAGTGAGTGACGAACACGGGCTTTACATTCCCGGTGTGTCGAGTGTACGCGAAAAAAAACACGATCATTCAATCGTGAACCGCGACTTTTAGACTTTTGATGGCAACGCAACCACTCGAAATTACAAATGTGTATGTGTGTGCAACTGACACGTGGTTAACGCAGGAACTTGTGCCTCGCGATTAGAATCAACAAGTTGCCATACAAGGGCATGCATGATCCACACTAACTTGATTGGTCCTCACACAAAACTCATTACTATTCACCAGCGCATTAATCGTCAAGGCATGCATACATAAAACGCCACCTACTATGCACGTGGGTGTGCGGTTATATGCGTCAAAGTAGTGTGAAATCATTTCCCCTCTTTGTTAATCAGTCAAGCTTCACAATGCTGACGAAAGAAGATAAGACACTTAATGGTGTTGAATGTGACGCTTAGTCATCAAAGCCTGCCAGTTGACATTGATGGTAGAAGCTAATTAAAACCCTAACGAAACATCGAGACATCGGGGCCAAATTTTCCAGGAGGGAAATTCCACCGTTGCGACACCCAGTGTGGTGCGCCGCTTGGTGATTTCGAGTGACTCAGTCGCGACACTCTTGCCCGTGCAATCGCCATTGGGTGATTCACACGATTACTACTGGCAGACCTGTCTTACGTTACAAGCAAGCCCCGCATGTTTTTGGCAGGTCGGCACATATCCCCAGGCGGGCAAGTAGCTGCGTTCGATGACACTCTCAACCCACTACACAGAAATTGAAATGCTCGAGTGGTGAAGTCACTAACTCTGCGCAAAAAAGACCATCGAAGGGCACGCATAAAGTCCTGGAGTTTGCGGCAATAATTGGGTTGGCTAGAAACGGAGTTCAGAAATGCGAAATAAAATCACACATAAAGGAAAGTGGTGAGAGATAGTAGACTCACTTGAGAAGTACTGGGGAGGGTAGACAGCCTGTTGCGTGAACGGTTATCACAAATGGGAGAGTTGGCTTTGGTATAGCGACCCTCCCTCTCAGCATTGGCGATGTGACCGCGCGCAGGAGCGCCGTTCATCTCGATTGTGGTGCCTACGGATCCAGTGGACGCCACTGGCGTCGTGGAGGTCGTCTGGGGCGTCGACGAACGGCCAAAGTGAGTGCGGACCCATTGTTGGACGGTGAGGTTGGACTCGGTGAATCGGGGAAGATTTCGACCTGATGAACCAATGACACAAGGCATGTAAGCAGCACGGTGTAAATCCGCTTAGGTCAACCCAATCCACTTTCGTAAGAACACACACACGTTCCAAGAATCCGATGGGTTTTAGCACCCAAATTGCACAAACTCCGAAAACGACAAGTCTCATCAAATGAATCGTGACCGCAAACGAAATACACACTGTAAAAAAAAACAACAAAAAACGACCAAAAAACAGTCGACAACAAGGCCTACTACAAAGGAGCCTGGAGATGTGCGTCCGTAGCCACCGCTGGACGGAAGACTCCGACCTAGCCGATTTTGGCTCCGATGAAATCTAATCTAGACGAAGTGGCACTTGTGTTAAGTGATTAAAAAAGAGACAAAGAGGGGGACTGGAACAGGAACAAGGGAACAACAAAAAGGCTAACAGGGCCGAGGATAACCTGAGGCTCCGTGGTCGAGTGCTTAAGGCTTAGCTTTAGCAGCTGTCGCAGGCCAGAATGCACGCCGAGGGTTTGAGGCATATCGGGGGCTGAAGTGAAACAGAGACATCAAGAATAAAAACACCGAAGGACAGTGTGCAAGCACTTCTAAGCGGACACGCTATGCACGTGGTCGGCGTACTGACGTCAATGAGGGGAAGAGGCGGAGGGATGATCTAATTATTGCAGTTTGATGATGTGTGGACTTACAACTAGTTTTGATAAATTGCTGTAGACAACAAATCCACGGCAAAAACACAAACTACCGCTGACATAACTACAGCCTAGGTCTTAGAAAAACCTTTCCATTAGGCACTAGGAGAAGCTAGTTTGAATATCGAATATCGATTTCTGTGGAAGGATCGAATCTTGTTTGAATTGGTTTCAAGAAGGCACGGGGAACAGGGTAGATGCGATTTTAATGAGATGAGTTGAAATGCGAAAAGGATTGCGGTTTGCGTGTGTTGATTATGGCAGCTTTAGCCGCATTTTCAGCTCTGAGGCGAGGCATGTGTTTACCACAGGCACATCAGATCAGCCCGGTTAAGTGCAACAGTGAGTTTTCTGAGGAAAAAAAGAGTGATGGCAGAGTGCGTGACCTTAACAGTTGATGCCTTCGGTGCATACAAAATACAAAAAAACACGATGCCAGACAACACTGAAGAGCACCACAAAGCGAAACCAGGCTTTTCTGCAACCGCCATGATTGGAGGAAGGCATCTACACACTTCGGACACACACACACACGCACACAAGAGCAATCTACGCACACGTTCAAGTCGGGACAAGTTTCTTTCATGGTGGTGATTAGCGCATGCAGCGATGCGACTTTTTTCGGCGAAAGCAACTACCGTGAGGCAGGAGTAAGCGTCTTGCGCGTCTATCAGGAAATGATTTTGGAACAAAACACGCCTTGGAGTTAAGTGATTTAGCATATTCAAAGTCCCGGAGATTGCAGAACAATGTAGGCCTTAAAACACACTGCCGATTTCAAACCAACTCACAAGAGATGGGGTTCAGCGCAAAGGAAGGTCACCTGAGGCCCAAAGGCGAGAGTTGCATCAAGCAAATAGAAGCCGCCAAGTGAGAAATATCACCCGAGTGTGTCAAGTATATAGTACTGGGCGTAATCCAAAATGACGCATAGTGGTTCCCAAAAAATATATCCAAAGATGGTTTTGGTTGCCACGCCTGCCAGTCAGTCCTCCTGTTGCGACACTAAGAGGCAGTCGACGGTGACATTTAAAGACTCCGAACACTAGGTCGAAACAGTCATGGGACGGTATCGTCTCTAGCATGGGCAAGCAACTCCGATTACTGTAAACTACAAACTCCATTAGAGGTTTTTAACTTCAACTATACAGTAGTTACAGCTAATGGCTGGCAAATTCTTGCTTCAATTAAGGTGTGAAACCGCACAGGAACGCTGCTGAACCCCAAAAAATCACACGGAAAGCCGACGGAGTGCAAACACCTAGCAAGTAGGTAGAAACTGTGCCATGATGGAGCAAGAAATCATTACCTGCAGCTTTCTCGGACACTGCAAAAGTGGATTCAAATGCACAACAGAAACACACTAACTTAAACAAAGACTAGAATCGGATCGTGTTCAAGGTAAAAAATCAATGATTTTGAACAGTTCGGTAAAACCACAGGGTCGATTGAGACGGCAGCGCGAGCTTCGGTGATTTCAAGAATTGGAAATGTGCACGACTTTCCAATGAGGCCACAAGGTGTTTGCTGAAAAAATTGGCCAATGGTGGTACGGTTTTTCAATCGTGGTGACATCGATCCGACAGGTGATACAAAAAAACTTGTTTTTTCCCCATTAAACTTAAAATGACTCCTCGAATGAACGAATTGACAATGTTTTGACAAAAAATGAACAATATTAACTGCTACCTGTTCGATTGTTTTGAAAAAAAAACTGTAAAAAGCATCTGCTAGTTTCAATCTATCAGATTCTACGCTACAAAATCCACTTGGGCAAAAATCGTGCATCATTCCAACTATCATCCTAAAGTACACATTTTTAAATGAGAGCCGAGAATGAAGACTACATTGTTGTGAGTTAGCATTACTTGTCTGGGAGGGGGGAGAGGGGTGGGTGCGGAGTCCTGTGACCATGGTTTCAGTTTAACGTACCCTTGTGTCGTGAAATACGCCGCTGTCGCTTCAGGCCGCGCGGTGCCTGCATCAGTGGGTCGGTGAAGGTAAGCTGCAGATGGACGTAGCCCTGGGGCAGCATTGGAAGACGCACGCGGGGCTTGCTGTCAAGCAAGTCCTGCAGGCGAACGAACCTACCAAGCAGAAACATGTCTGTACAAGTCTATTGCAAGCGCGAGAGCGAGTGGGAACATCATTCAAGCAATGTGACAATGATGGTGACGATGATCTGCGTTGAAGGGTACGCACACGTCGGAAAGGCTATCAGTAGACCTTTCCTTTGCCAGAACAACCAGCATGCGGGTTTGGATGGCCCTCATTGGTTGTTACCAATCAATAAATGACATTATCGGGAACATTTCATTGGATCAATCAAATGACTTTGTGCGGGATTCTAGTGCATGGCACGACTTTTTTCATGTGATTATTCGGCTTGTTATTCGCGGTATTTTTGTGTCTAACAAATCTACATGTGATCCGCCTCTCGCTGCCATTTATTATCTGACTTAAAACTAAAAACAGAGTGGAAAAAGGGTGTGTATACGTTGATGCGAGTTATCAACAACCCAAATAGATTATTGCCTTCCTACCAAAATAAATCCGTACACTCAATATCGTGTCACCACAACCACCACCATCTTTAGCACGAATGAACGCCAAACTCCACAAAATAGGACGAGAACGTCAACATCGCGCATGGATCAAGTGCTTGGACGTACTGAACGGCTGCAAGGACCCAGTCCGACTCCTCGGAACTCTTGCTGTTGTTTCCTCCGGCACAACTGCCATCGCCGGATTTCAAAGACCCCCCGCTGAGAGTGCCACCCGTTGACGACACGCCGCTGCCGCTGATTGGATAGACGCGCTTCCAAAAGACCTGGATCCACAGTTCGCGGGCCTGGGAGACCTTCATAGAGCATTCACTGTCCCAGCAGTTGGAAGAAGGCGAACGCCAGGGTGACTGCCATTTCTTGTCGTTGTTATCCACCTTCAAACAGCAGCTGACTTCCACTGTAAAGTGCGGAAATACGTCAGCATTAGGTTTGAGTATTCTCAAATCACCAAACGGTTTGAAAAAAAAGCATAAAGGTAGGCACAACGGTGTGCTACTATTTTCCCCATTCCCCAATACAGAGCGAATCTCATTAAATGAGGAATGTGGCGACACAAATTCACAACATTTTGGTAATTAACGCGTAATGGGACACATCGTGTGGTGTTAAGCGAAATGGGAGTACGAGGAAAAAGTGCCCCAGGTGAAAAGTACGTGTCAAATAATGACAGCTTTAAATTCGCCTCACGACGTTACACCTGAAGTGATCCAGAGGTAGGACTTCATGGGGGTTTTTGTTGATACTGGAAGGGAACACGAAGCATTACGGTCAGTTTACGAGAAACTAAGCACGTCACCTGAGAGATCAAAGCTCACCTAGAGCGTGGCTCGGATCATAGGTGCCTAACCGACAAACAAGACGATGGAATTAGAGCGAAGATGGCAAGAGCTCAAAATGGCATTTTTAGAACCTGCACATAGTGCTAACTATGGCTTTACAGTATATCTGACAGGTAAGAATTTGGCTCACCATTTAATGGCCCATTATGCCCGCTGCATCAACCCCTGTCAATCATGGAGACTGGCATGTCTGCGCGAACTACGCTAAAACACCCCGTACTCTCCTCCTACTGACATCCACTTACGAAGTAAACACGCTATGCATGTGCCAAAAGAAGTATAAACAGTAGCAGCTGGCAGAGAGCTTTCTGGAAATGCCACAGCCTAAACAAGACCCAGCTTGCACCCACCAATGATCAAGCACTTTGGCGAAAGAAGTCAAGACTGAAACACAGCATTTCAGAACCAGGAAATACGGGATGATCATGTCTGACAGGAGTCAAATGTGCGCGTGCGTGCGTGGGTGTGTGATTTCCTACCAGGTGTCCCTAGAAAAATTAATCAGTGCACTTCTTTACATTGGAGCCTGGGAAAAAACGCACAGTTCACTGGTACGACCGTCTGCGTGAGAATGTCAACGACCTCTTCATTCTAATGTGCCAGACGACAACGTGACTGATGGAGCATTGTCAAGCACAAAGAGCCCGCAAATTCACAGCCCATACAGGCATCGCACCTTACAAGTTGAACTTTGAAATGATGATGAAATGGCGATGACAAAATTGATGGGTGTTATGGTGGGAATTTAAGCCCGACAAACGCGCACGATCTAAAGTTCAGAGAACCTCAAAACACACCATGTCGGAAGTCTTTGATGGATGCTGGATGCACGTAAGCATCTCCAGGCTAGTCCAAACGACACCTGACACTACCGCGGTGGAACGCAGCGCCTTTTTGAGCCATGCGTTTTTTTCACCTTGGTAACCTGGGGATTTGTGTTTCGTGACACACGCATCCACACCTTATTTGCTATTAAGTTACGAGAGCGAAAAAACCTGGCGATTTACTTTTGGGATCAACTATTTACTTTTAACAAGCAAGCAATTCGACCTCCTTCGGGCTGACCTTAGATGTCAGAACTGGAGTAAGTGGCAGGTCACATGTAGTACTAAACGTTGTTTTTTTTTGCAAACGGGAACTTGAAGTTATTAGCCACAGAAGTGTAAACTAACAGGATACTTGGCGATTCCTAAAAGTTCAGCGAAATGTCCGGTAATTATGCGTCAGGGTAAAGATTTTCGCAATAATCGTGTGCATTGGAACCAACCAATGATCGATTTGTTCGTGAACAGAAACAGAACATCGGTTACACCAAATGAATAAAATTAAAAGCAACTAAAGAATCTCGCGCTGTCAAGTAGGGGACGGTTAAAGGCGCACAAGGTGACAAGCCGCATCAAATTTGGCAATCTACGCCTTGACCAAGTTACTACAACAGGCAACATTCGAATAAGGTGCTTTTATTGTAATTAACATACTTGCCCCACGGCCGATAACACCTAGCTGACAGCACAAACGACTATCTGACTTCGTTGTGCTAAGCAAGGCTTTTGTGTTGGTCTACTTGTTTCGAAGACCTCAAAATAAACACCTCTATTAGTAAGTAAATCGCGAATTTCGCACACACACACACACACAAAAGATACTTGCAATATTGAAACGGAATTCTGCCAAGTAAAAGCCCAGGCATTGTGAAGGCACGTTAGGCGCATCGTGATTTTAACGGCGCAGCAAATTAGGAAGGAAGTAATAAATTTGAATCACGAGGAGACCCTCGCTTGTGTTTTTATTCGCAAGAACAACTTTTCAACCCAACACTGACATAGAAAAAGGCATCCCCTGTGCACGAAAACGCATTTGGATCGGATTTAACAATCAGGATGGTGCTAACTTGGTAGCGCAGTGGAAACAGCGCACGAATTTTGCACACCCGTTGTGTTGCAGCAAGGTGTCTTGTGAAAACACTCCAGCACAGGGCGATTCAGACCCGTTTTTTGTCCAAATCTGCCAACATGAGCATCAGGCCTCTGCAAGTAGCAACCAGACAAGCAAAACTGTGTTTTAGAAAGCTGACAAAAGAGGTAGGGCTGGTGCACTGCTTGCTGGACAGGTTCTTACAAACACAGGCCGAGTTATTTGAGATGAACAAATAACAATCGCCAAGACCTTAATCTTACAGGCAATGTTTGGTTCCAAAGCAGGCCTTAGTACCAGTATTAATTTTGAAACACCGGAAAATCGATAAGTGGAGCAGATTGGAAGACCACTAAAACAGTAATTTTGAATTCAGAGTTAGGGGTACTTCATTACTGGCGCTATCCACGAGAAAGCGAATGTAAGAACGTGTGATATAATGTGATATTTCAAGGTCGATTATGAGCCTGACAAAATTTGCATCCGAGGAGACGGAAAGGCTAATAACGCCTCGAAATAGATGGAAAAGTCCGACTTGCGTAGACTGGCAAAGCTCACCTTCAAGTAAACGAAGGCGGATTTAATCCAACTGTCTAGGAAACCAGCTGGGACGATTTTTTAACGCACAGTTTGGACGACACGTCCATTGATTAAAAAAAAATACGGACAGAGTAAATGTCGCTTGTCCAGGGGATAAAAATGCGCATTTGCGCACATGCCGTTTTGCACTAAAAAGGACTAAAGAATACACCATGATTTGGAACGAGGACCACACATTACCAAGGGTATTTTATGAGCGAATTTAGAACACCCGTTTACGATGTCACAATGCAATCACATAACTTGAATTAACAAATAGAGCATAAAGAGAGCGTTGATCAAGTCGAATACGGTGATACGACCCCCGACAGATCCAAAATGACTGATTTCTACATAATTCATTAAATACCAGCAGCATTAGTTCAGATTGAACAGGGCGATGGATTACTGCAGAAGCTTAACACCCGGCACTAATGAGCCAGTTGATATTGAAGACACTAAAAATGCAAACCATATTCAAGTAACTCAACAAGAGGCGTCATTTCAGGCGATGCTAAATTAGAACGGTCTGCGAGAAATAGCAAGGTACCATAAACACAGCACACACAGATTTGGTGTAAGCAGCGGCGTAGGTTTGTATGTGTGCATGTGAGAACATTAGCATCAACATTAGGCTAGGCAATTTGATCGATGAGCTACAGTGGTAGAGTGAGTTGGCGGTGAATTTGTGTAGACCAACAGCTAAACCACAAGGAAACTAACGACGAAATTCTGCAATAGGTAACGCCAACGGCCAGATTATCCAAAATGTTTTTTTTTAAAAAAGACTAGGCCTTGTGAAGCATACTTAGAAGAAGCAAGAGGTCGTGGGTACGAAGGGTCTTAACTAAATATTGGTAAGAAGAGAATTAGTTAAGAGCAGAGGGTTCATGATTGCCCATATTGCGATGCGATCTTGGCAAAAAAAGTCGAAGATGGGCAATTAGCTGAAAAGGTCATTGCGCGTAGAGGATAGCACGAAAGGCAATGGTCCCGACCAATAGAGGTAGTTTTTAAGTTTAGGGAGAAAAAATATCGTAAATTTGATTTATGAGAGAGAGAGAGAGCGGACCCACGGTAACCGAGGCAATCCGCCTCTAAAGGGGGCTGTCAACACACAAAGAAAGGGACTAAGCAGAATGCAGAGGGCGTCAACTTACTCGGCCTGTCCTCACACCTAGCTGAAAACTCGGCTGGAGAGTCAATAAGGCGAGGCTTTGGGCGCGACCTGGGTCCTCCCCCTCCGGGGCAGAAGAGGTCAGCGGGGAAGACTTCGAGCAGACCCTCACAACCGACACAGCGGACGTCTAGAAGCCCGGTGACGGCGGTGATGGCAGGCAGCGCCATGGAGGAGATTGAGTGCTTCCTCGGGACCAGTTGGCCGTCGCCTCCGGCCAAGGACAGACTGCCCGGTCTGTTGTCGGGATTCTGAAGCAGGTAGTCGATCTCGGGGTCGTTAATTGCCTCCGCGAATGCTGCCGCGAGTTCCGGATCGTTTCCGTGGCCTTCTAGAGACGGTGGCACAGAGACCAGGGACTGCATTGACAGTTGGAGGAGATAGAGCTCCTGGAAGTACTCGCGGACTCGACGCAGAGCCTAAATAGTCAAGTACTTACGCTGCAGAAAGAAGGATGCACAGGCGGGGTTTGGGGTCTGCATTAAGCGTCGTTCTGCCTGTTTGTAAACTAATCCCAAAAATAAACGTAGTACATTTGACTTTGGACATTGTTTAGTTAGATTGGAATAACTCGCGAGTGGTTTCATCAAATTTACGTCGCGTGTTCTAAAAGGCTGTGTTTTGCCG
>UXSR01001186.1:0-10374 GCA_900604375.1 Mesocestoides corti | reverse complement strand
AGAAATTAGGTCAGGCGAATTTAGGGTACCGGTTGACTGGTCTTTACAAAGAAGATGGATAGATCCGGGTCAGGCTTCGATAAGACTGCTTCCTGGTTAATTTTAATGCCAGATAGTACGACTTAGTAGCCAGGGGTGTCCAACGCCTACCTTAAACGCATACGTGCTTGCGGCCCAGTAGCAACTGCTTGCACCTATGTAACCTCGATGGAACCTTGGCCCTAGCTTCGGTTGAAGCTTGATTGTGAATATCTAAGGCAAAATTTAATTATTGGATGCCATCTAGTGTAGTTTTGGTTAATTGTGTTTATTCAAATGTTGTGTTGGTGAATACTAGGGAGTTAATGTCAATCATTTGGTGACACGAAGGATCAATTGTTTCAGTGCGAAAGTTGAGTTGAAATAGGAGATCAAGTTAATCGAAAAAGTGCTGGATGTGTTCGTGATTGGAAATTGGTGATGTTCTTGAATTTTATTGAAATTCACTTTAGTATCTTTTAATTGCGGAGCCGCTTTAGATAATGCGTCCTGTGGATCTCTATTCTGTCTACATCGGTATTTGGGATCAAGTTTTGAGTTACTTAATTTTCTAATATCTTTTTACTAGGCTATTTTAGTAGAAAGAGAGCGGGCTCTTCAGGAGAAGGCAAGGGCGTTGCGTGCCCCCGATCCCGTTTCGTCCTCCCGAAGTCCCAATGCCAAAGTCGAGCCTCCATACAAAACTCGTTACACTACTCACAACTTTGCATGTAAGTGTCCCTTACTTCCTGACTGTTGATTATTACCTAACATTTTCTTCGCTCGATTTTGATCCATTACCTATCGTTAAAGTTTCAGATGACTGAAATTATGATTGTTGTGATTTTTGTTTTTTTTTGTGCTACTTTTTGCCGTTTGCTGGGTCCTGTTTACTATTTTTGCTTTCTTAGCTTGTTTATTCTCTAATTGTCTTTGGTAGACATATTTAATGTGCATTAAGGAACCTGCACTAACATCTTAATCGGTGAGTTTTTGGCACCAAGATGCCTACCTCCCACAACCTTCCATTAAATGCTAACCAAAAACGACATTTAGCACCTAATATTTATGTACTTTCTTAAAGATATTTATTAGTGGGCCCTGCTCGATGTGTAAGTAGTGAGGCAAATTTATTCCGCATACATTATTGCTCTCAAA
The DNA here is from genome assembly GCA_900604375.1 of Mesocestoides corti. Taxonomy (NCBI): domain Eukaryota; kingdom Metazoa; phylum Platyhelminthes; class Cestoda; order Cyclophyllidea; family Mesocestoididae; genus Mesocestoides; species Mesocestoides corti. The sequence continues at coordinate 9,198 of UXSR01001186.1, read as the reverse complement.
CGCTTATAGGCCCCCTTAAAATACATCCTTATGAGGTCTTTCGTATTTCACAACTACCGAAGTTCCATTGAATTAATATTTGTCGAAGTACACTTTGGTTTTCTCATAAATAACACTCACCCGTATTCAAATGCCAGCAATGTGGTCATGACTGATTTGAGGCTACCAGAATTGTCCTTGGATCAAGCTAAACCGATTGGGCACCCGGAACGTATTTAGTCGACCGTGCCATTAATTCTTCGAGACTACGTGGTAATAAAACTAGGTAAACTTGTAATGCAGACTCCCTCGTCTACGGTCTTGTCTCCGATTTGAGTCTAAGAGCAATGCTTCCAACGTGGGTCATCTAAAGTGCCCACCTACTGAGTCCGTCGTGCAAGCCATACTACTATTTTCACCCGTAGCCTTTCCCATCTTTCCCTACTGTTGCCGTCTTTGTAGTGTGTATCCGTCTTATTCTCTACTAGCAGCTTAATTTTTCTCAAGTTGTTCACTACTTTGGCTACTTGGACGCAATCAACTAGAAAGCGGACGTTACCATCGTTCAACGATCAATGCTATTTTTTTCCTCACATCACATGATAGCAAATTTTTGATACGGAATTGCAGCTTTCATTCTTCCCCACAAAATGAGCGATCGTAATCAATAATAATCATTCCTTTTCGATTGGACGGATAAATTCACTGTCTTCTCTCTTGCGCGGAGTAGTAATTAAGTGTAATAAAATTATTACAATTAATGAAAACAGTTTCCTGTCGCTGTTGATTCATTACCTGTTACCATCCTCAGCCCTCTGTCCCATGCATTTTTTGCTTCATTGTAACCTGTCTGTTTCTCTTCTAGGTTAACATGGTTAAGCGTAGTTTTAAGGCTAACCCATGGTAATGTTTAAAGTCTCTACAGTGTTCCTTGTTAATAAAACATTTGACAAAACAAGACAACGGTGGTTTTGCACCTCACAATATGTTTGTGCATGTGTACGTAGCCCCCTCGCGAGAAATCCAACGGAACTCGGTGAGTCCCCATCGATTGGGCTATTCACTGGAGTTGGTGAACCTGGGCAACCGTGTGTGGCCGGCAAGTGTCCAGTCTCAATGTCGTCCGAATCATCAAACTGCATCGCGTAAGAACGCATGTATATCCGCATGTTTACAAGCACTTGTTCCCCCCCCTCCCCAATCACACATATCTGTCAGCGACGCCTTAAATGATTTGGTATTGTTGTTTCGTAGTCACTTCAGCTCCGTGTGCTGACAAGCTCTCTGGAGTTGGGAGATTTTTCTCACTCCAGCTCTGTGCTATCAACCCTCATTACATTCAAGCAGATGGTCATGCACAGCTCTACTAGTGCTTTTCATGACTGCAAATGGATATTGTGTTTTCGGCACGTGCTTTTTGCTTCAACTAAGCTGTCTTGAACTAATATCGCTACCATCTATATTTTCTTATTAAAGTAAATTTTCAATGGCAGTGAGTATGTGGACTTTGATTATTCACACACTCAATCACACAAATCTTTCCATCGATAACGGCTTTTTACGATGTTTCGTATTAGTTTAGACCGTCTGATTATTTTTTGCAATGAGAACCGGATTTCTTTCTCAAAATTTTCATCGTCTTCCACTTGGATATATTTTTAGAAAGCTAACCTTTTTGTCCCATGATCGCCTACCGATTGAAGTATTTTATAATCAGACTTTCTGAGCCGTAAGTCAGGCTTTTTCTGGATCGAATTGTATGGTGTTAATTTTCTGGGGAGAGAAAATTAATTAGCCGTAGTTGGCAACGCTAATGGCTGAGGGGTGACGATCAAACTGAATGTCTAATTACCAATCTCCACGAAAATGCCGCATTCAGTTTTGGAGCCCCAGGCCGTTACTTTACTCGATATCTCACTCAAGAACCAGCCTACTTTCATAAGTTAATTGTAGTTCTGATCCTAACAGTTGGTGGGGTCAATTTTAAAGCATAATAATGCAGCCCTGTACCATTTTTCGTGAATTGGACTTGAATTAGTAAATACCTTTTAGGCAAACAGCAAATAAATAACTTTGATCACGGTGTTGGCACCACTCCTTTCACACCGACAGACTGCTAAGTGCGTAACACGGACCGGCAGCTTCGTGCCACCAAGTGTAATATATTTAATGCCAGTAGATTGTGGTCTCTCTTCCTCAGTCTCAGCCTCTTGTATATTAATTAAGTCTGCAGAATTTCAATATCCCATCCTCAATGCCCCTAATCGTCATGCATACCTCTTTGTTGACGTTCGGAAATGACGTCTCATCGATCACCCCCTGTACCACTTACTGTCTTTCTAATTCAACACACCTTCTTAGTCCCAATAAATGTCTTTTAATTGTCCCCTGACCTTACAAGTCGGGACTAGCCATCACTTTCGACCACTTCCCTACAACCAGTCCATAGACATCAGCGACGCTGTTGACTGGTTCCAAAAAGGACAGGGATAGTAAATTCTATTTTAATCATTTACGCGTTTCTGTAGCTATCGTTTTAGCCTTATTGAATGACGATTATGTTACTCCAACTTGATTCAGACTCATTAACATCCACATTGTTCTAAAAAATCGAAGCTCTCGCAGAATAAACTTATCCAGAGTAGCAGTTGAATCTGATGGTCCATGACTTAGAGATCTATACAAGTGCGATTCTCAGTCAAGACACAAAGAAGATTCGGCCTGCTTGAAGTGTACTTTTTCCAAAGTTGTTTGCTAAATCGGCTTTGTTCAATGGCTGCAACGGTGTATTCGCACAGCCTGACCTGCTTCATGGCGTTTCCTTAAATCTTTCACTATTGAATCTCGATTTAGAAGGCTGTTATGTTCCGCAGAACACAGGCCCCTACGAGCTGCCACAAGGGCCGTGAAGAAGTCATTGTGATTGATCGCATTCATGCCCATGCCTTGTTTCCAAATACCCCAACACCACGTTAGTTGTGTCTTTGTCAGCGACGGGTAGATTGTGAAGTGGCCGGCGTATTTGCTTTGCATATGGGTTTGTAGACAATCGGTTTACTTTGAACACATCCCTTAATTTGTACACGGTGTGTTTGTTTCCAAGGCCACATTGTGGCCTCTAAGGCGTAATTACTCAAGGCGAACTCTGTTACGCCTTTATTGTTGTGGTACTTGGTGTGAGCGTTTCATCCTAGCATACTGTATTCGCCTGCTGACCCTCGTTTCTTGAATTGATATGTTACGTTAAGACCAGTGTAACCTTTTTCGACTCTTGTTACCATTTACTTGATTTTGTTCTGTTTCTTTATTTCAAGATAACGTTTCAGCTCTTAGGCCGGGGTACATCGCTGGCCAGCTTTCAGTGGCATCAACGAATTCTTCAACCATTCTGGGTTCCCACTTGTCTTCTTTTCGTGATGCTTCACACAGCAACGATTATAAGAATGAAGCAATTCAAGGGGAGGACTCAAGACCTAGAGTCAATGGATGTAGGTTTCATTAGGCCTCGTTATATGCTCACTAGTGTAATGTATTTTAGTAATTATGTCGTCTTTGTAGGTGACTCGATTCAGTCTTATTTGTCTCCCACTTGTGTGAATGGACTGTGTGTAAACGGGGATGCCTTGTATTCCAATCGCGATTTCGGCAGCAGCCTTTTAGCCTCATCTCCAAGCGTTATTTGCTCACCAGCTCCGTATGACTTAGCCACGAAACAAGACGCCCCTTCAAAGGCAAGTAAATCTAGGAACGTATCTCCTCGAGTACTTTGTACAAAAACCAGGAATTCACTTAGTTACCTTTCACAGGCCTCTTGATTGCATTATGTAGACTTGGCCAGCTCCAAAACCCATTAAATCTCGATAACTTTTTTTCAAATTTTATATGCTTTTAGTGAGGAGGATAAATTTCACTTAAAGTATATTTGACCTCATTCCAAAATCCTTGATTTTGTCTTCACCTCACTATCGGTAGCACCGTATCATGGAGGCTGAGTTTAAATTCCTACAAGGTATGTGTTTGTGCCATTTGAAAACCTGGACTTTGTTTAACTATGATCACTGTTTATGAAACACAAGGCGTTACTATTCGTCGCCTTTCTGCTATACTTTGGTATTTTGTGGATGAGGTTATCTAGCAGCTTTCTCCTGGACCAGAACTAAAAAACCCGATCTGTGCCCCTCACGTTTTTTTCTACCAGCATTATTAGTTTTGAGGCAAGAGGGTTTAACATTTGGCGTGGAATCAGTAGTAGACGGTGGTAGGTATAGTGGGTGTTTGATTTCGTCCCAATAAAGAACTTTTCAAGTCCCACCTAATCTGATTAACTCCATATAGAAGCTTGCCAGCGTGCACCATACTGAGATCTAGGGTACCGGGGTTTAAATGATGAGATTATTTTAACACAATTCCGTAATTAAACATTTAATCAGTTGTTCATTAGCTATGGTTATCGGGGAACTCTTAAGGGTTTATGTAGGCGCTGGCTAACAGCGTTGCTCGATCGTGTTTTTTAAAGCGTCTGATTTTGTCTCATTTGTAGTACTAAGGCAGTTTTATTTTTAGGAGATTGCCTACAAGGACCTTGTGACGAGTCTTGGTCGACAACCAAGAGGCATTGACCGCACTAGACTAGAGGTAAGTACGGCCGCAAGGGACGGAAAGTACGAATAATTTTCGCGCGCGCAACCATTCTGACTTCACACGCTAGCACAAAACCCAATCAGGTTTGAAGGGAACCGTTGTAAATGTGTGGAAGCGTAAGCCGCACGGAACCTCACCCTTTGTCAGAGACTTGAAAATATGTGTCCGAAAGCACCACGAAATAGTAGCTCTTTGTAATCAGTCTGTTTGGCAATTTAGTAAGACTTTTCCCACGATTTTAATAGCAAGAAGTATTTTTGCTATTCTTAAAAACGGCAGTAAATATTCATTGTAGGTCAAAATCCTGATTTTGACTAGTTCCTATAAATCGAATCTGGCGATAACCTAAGATTGAATAAGGGGTTCCTGAATCCCCAAAGTTTGAACATAGCCACCGCCATTCTGAGCTGATAGTCCCGGTCAGAAAGTGTTTTTATGGGCAAGTAGAACCACTAGCGTGGAACTGTCTGTGTGGAACGCTCACCAGGTCAGTTATGCAGAACAGGAAGACGCCCAGAACAAACTGTGTATCACCCCTATCTTGTAGATGTACTTGTCGAATGCGGAGTTTGAAAATGTGTTCAAAATCTCCCGAGTAGCATTTTATCGACTGCCAGAGTGGAAACGCAACGACCTTAAGCGACGAGTTAACTTATTTTAAGTGCATCAAGACAGATTTCGTTGTGGCAGCTCCACTTTCGAATCTTCACGGCAAGTATTGGAGCAGGCACTTTCGAAGGAACAACACTACCACCTTTCGCCGACATGGACGTCAAAGAACATCAACGACGCTGATGTAATCTGCCTCCTCCAGAGAATTAGCTCCACTGTTGTTTATATTGCCCCACTACTTTGACCCCAATCACTTATGGCCATGAGAATGAGGTATCTCATCAGTGATCCTAAATCTTATTTGTGGACATATCACATAGATACGTTTTTGTCTGTTCCTTGTTAATTACTCCTGAAACACACCAATCACACTTCTTACTATCCTTTCACATGGTATTCTAGTGAGACAATAATTGATAAAGCTCAAACCGATATAAGATACAAACAGGGGCCACGAAAATGGCGTACGTACTCTTAACACATCAACTAAACCGTGTGCTAGGGAAATGACGTTCATTAGACCAAACGGTCCAAAGCCAAATTGCAGAATTGTGAACAAGTCGCCATCAGAACGTGAGCGACCTCAGAGGTCGCTCTTCATTTCGGACAGCAAGTTCTGCGCTTATATAACTTGAATTCTTATAAGCAACATCACAAGTGGCAAGCGCCGTCCCTGATTGCGTTCATCCATAGATAGGTGATGGTCCTCTTGTAAGGGAGCAGATTATTTTTAGGCAGGAATACGTATTCGGGCTACAAATGAAACTTAATAAACATGTAATTTGAGAGCCAGGGAGGTGGATGTAGCCTCAAAGACAGACTACAGAATTGTTAGTTATTTACACAAACCGAGAAATAACCTGTCAACATTAATCACTGTCTATTCATCAGGAAAAGGTTCCGAGAGCTGTTTCTTATGCTGTCAATTGAGTAGAGGCTAGTGGAAGTTACATATTTTAATATAATGAGGTAAAAAGGACCTGTTTAGGCCGTATAAAAAATCTGAAAGTCGCCAGTCACAGGTGAATGGTTGGTATTTCCGAATCAATCATATAACTTTCCTTGGAAATGACAACTACATGTTTAACTTGATAATTTTTTCAAGAGCCAAAGCAAAAAATGAAGACAATACAGGATGGTTACTTCCTTTTCTTGACTCGGTCTTTGGTTTTTGTTTGGTTACTGGGAATGGTTGCGGTACCTTTTGTAAGTCCCTGCTGTGTTAGAAGCTGGCTGGCGGCATTGTTAATGTGTCTGAATCTGTCAGGCCCCAAGTGAATTCCACCAAACCATCTCGTGACCTAACAAAAGAAAGAGTACGTAATCACAATGAATAGCCAGGAGCTACGTTAATCTAATTTGTGAGTGGGGATGTATCGCCAGTTACAGTTCGTTCTCTGCTTGGATGTTAAAGGTTACAAATGAAACAACTTCCCTACAATAAGGCTAAAATACACATTCGTTCCTGTCGCTAATACGTGTACTACTTCAGAGTTGCAGCATCCCATTTGGACGCGAATAGAGTCGGCGTTTACACCAAGGATTTATTACCTCTTCATTGCAGATAAAAGTGGAAGCCCGTAAAAACATGCATCCGCTTCCTAGAAGTGGCTTTAAAAATGTTAAAACGGGTAAGCAGATCATGTGTCTACTGTGACGGAGTTACTGGTCGACTAATCACATACGGCTCTTCTGAGCGTTTTACCCAATGGTGAAAAGTTCTGCATCCGATAACTCCGGCTAAATACCCACTGAACTGTCAGAACAGAATTACTTTTACGTAAACAAAATCGATAAAAACTAAACAGGCTAGTGATTTGTACATGACACAAAGCTAGTGGGAATAGATTTTAGTCTAAACAAATACCAGTCTGAGAAGTTAATGCATTTACAACTAGCAAACCTGGATGCAACATAAAAATATTGCGGTTCACCGAAGCCAATATTAAAAGCTGACACTGAGCAATCTAATAGACCTTTCAATGCAAAATTGCTCGGAATAATAAGTGTTACCATGACAGCGACGCCATCCACACAAGCCATAGTGATAAAATGAAGCAAACGGCCACCTGCGTGAGCCTCCCCGTCGTCATCGTAATCTGCAACAAGCGACGCTTTGGACGCGTTGGGGTTTATCTTTGTGCGGAGATACCAAGCAGCTATATTGTGAGTTGCAGTAGATACTTTTTTGTCTTCAAGCACCGTGCTGATAAAAGCCGATACTTCGGGAAGAGATGAAACCCGGCAGCAATGAGCCTGGGAAAGAATATAACCGGGTCGTGATTGGCTGACATAAAGGGAATAACTCGAAAAGTTAACCAAAAGATTACCTGAAACACACTCTTGCGATCGGTAACTATGTCACCATGATAAATTGTGGGGCAGATCACTCCGAACGCAAGCGGTAAACGCCGACCCACGGAAGCCACATGGTCACGAACGCTTGGCAGAGTGTAAATAGTTTCAACACCTGATTTTCGGATACAAGCATTTACGGAAGTTTCGTGAACATCAGGTGTGGCCACATCAGCCCCGTCCGATAGGTTTCCAAGAAAAGACCTAATAGTTTCAATCATTGAGTATATTACAGGAGTGCCAACGGACGCTTCACACAAATTACGCAGGATCAGCAATAACTCTGAGTACTGATCCTTTCGCAAAGTTGGAGCTGAAATACTAAAAACCAGAGTTGCAACAATTAAGTTCTTACTCAAATTTTGGACCATTTTCTGACGGATAACCGTTAGAAAAAGTAAAACGCAAAATCACAGAGGGCATTTTTGAATTATCCAAAGTTATGCATATTTTGTAGGTCCTAATCGCTATAATCAACACTAATGGAACGAAAGTACCTTTCATCCTGATTTACAACTGTAAACTCATCAGGATATATGCATTCCAACGCTCGAAGTTCATCATTTTGTTGTGAAACATCGTCATAATTTAACGTACAAGACTGACTAGCCATGCGGGTTTATTATCATAGGCTATTAGTAACCCTTTCAAGGTCATATTTGCACAAAATTATAAGCGCTTAATAACGACCGAGAAGTTGGGCAAAAAACATGCAACTTTCCTGAAATCTGGTATAAAATCAATTAAATTCAATTACTTATCATAAGTTGTTTACAAGGCCGATTTAGTAATGACAGAGTCTATAGCTACTATGTTGCAATTATTCACATTTTATTTTAACTATATATATAGGTACCGGCTTTTAAATAAAATCGTAGATTCGTTCAGCAAATAAATTTTGTATCAGCATCACAGATGATTACATCAGCTCAGCACATTATCATTACGACGTTTTCTAATCTTGGAGGTAGGTTTCTAAAAGGCATTTGCTTATTTTGTTTTAACTATGTCATCACAACTTGCATAGTAATTTTTTTAATTAGTAAACAGCCGCCCTTCTTAGAAAATGAAAAAAAAAGTGTCAGCGCGACCTCTACATTTAGACATTTGGTGTCCCGAGATGCATCAGCTTAGACCGCTATGCTCAGTTCACTTTTATTCTTTTTGATATTATACCGCCTTCTTTATAGGACACATTCTGAAAACTTTTCACGCAAATTACCATTCCTTGTACAGGTTGAATAAAATCTAATCACTCCAGTCGGTGAAACTTTAACACGAAAGCCTAAGCAATCATCGTTGAGATTTTCTGCCTTTTCTAATGACGAACTCCGGAGTCTCTTTCTTCGTCAAGCATGGTGTAGATTTTCCAAGCTCATGCATGAAAAAGACTGGGACAACAGAACAGGATTTTTTGACTAATCATAAGCCAGAACCAGTTGTCAGGCGACATTCATCCAAGTCCACCACGCTGGTTGAGCCGATCACTATATACTGTTTCTCTTACGCGTCTGTCTCAGGTTGGCTGCATACCTTCCCTGCAAGCCGTCGGAAAGCAGAGACAGATAATTGGCTGAGGCCATCGAGGTCCAACGTGTCTGCGCCCTTATT
>UXSR01001185.1:0-10385 GCA_900604375.1 Mesocestoides corti | reverse complement strand
GTGGTGGCGTCACGGAATCGCTTTTGAGACACACCAAGCGACTCTTATTCCCCTTCGGGTTAGAGCGACCACCGTCATAACTATCTAAACACGATGCCGTTGATTCGAATAATAAACCCAAATGACAATATGTGCAAAATAATATTATTATTTTGATTAGTTATGATTCTAAAAATAATTTTTTTAAGATGGGTGCCTGTTTAGACATTTCTTAGGTCATTAGTGTTTGATTTTGTTAAATAAATTGGTTGCCTTAGGTGGGATTTAATGTATATTTTTTATGAATATTGGACTTTGTTTAAATTCCTCCGATAGATTTGTTCGTTTTTCGAAATCTCTGTGGCTGTTTGGCCTTGCTTTGGTATGAGTTCATCGCCTAATGAAAAGCTCTTAAACGGCCTGCCAGATTCGTTGTTTGATGATTTTGATATCGATGCCATTTCATCATATCCTGATTTGGAAACCGATATTGACCTTGATACCTTGATTCTTAATTACGAAAGTCAATTCCCGGACAATGAATCAAAAGATTCAAATAGCGTGAAAAAGAACAGCACTCTTGCCAGCCTTTTGATGACTAATCCTCTTACTGAATATGTTCCACCCGCTCCTCATGTACCATTGGGCAGCAGTAGTGTGATTGAACCTAGCTGTCGTAAGCCTCAATCTGTTAGCATCCTGGCGAACGAATCTCACCCGCAGTTAAAAAGCGCCTTGATTCAAGAAAAAATAATTCAACCGGTTTCTCAGGCTGTGTCACGTGACTTATTTGACAGCCCTTATTTCACTGATGGCCGCTACGGACAAGATTCCTTGGATGGAATGCCGAAGAGCGGTACAAATTCACTGGACTCTCATGAATGCAGATCCGTCAACGCAAAGCTTCAAATGGCGAATTCATGTCCACAGAGTAGTTGCATTTTATTTTTTAATTGTTGACCTGATGTTTAGATCAACTTGATGACAATAAAGGTATCCGGCGTTCTCCACATAATGCCATTGAAAAACGCTACCGTCAAAGCATTAATGGAAAAATTAATGAGTTGCGGGATATTCTAAATGCAAGTTCAGGGGACGATGCAAAGGTAAATTTTATCGCAGTAGCTGTGAAATACGATTTGGTTGCGTTTTTACAGCGTAATCTGCGCGTTTTATTTATAGGCAAATCTAGTCGTTTCTTCTTTTTTCACTTAATCATTTTTACTTTATGGTAATGGCACAAAACTTCCTGTTTTTAATCCTTTAATGACCAAATTTTGAAAATTTGTCTATATTTTAGTTCCTCTTGTCTTTTTTTACCTTTGTCGGTTCATGAGTGCTTGCTTACCCTATTTTTATTCCCCAATGGGTTGCAGAAGTAGGTGAATTAAACGTAGGACATTTATACTTATGCCCACTAATCTATAACACCATCATATGGTTTCTAGATTAATACCCATCATATGTTTGGAAGTCAGCCACCTTCAGAATTGTAAACAACAGTGGATGGTAATGTGTAGCTAGAATGTTGTAAGTCGAGTTATTGGTCAATACATACTTGTTCGAAGAATTGCGATTTTGAATAATGTTTTCGGTCTAATTTTTGCTGTCAGAATCGTTTTATTTCAATCTTAAGACATTTTTATGACGGAAGTTAGCATGTAGCATTATGGCAAACCGTCATTCATCATCAAACTAGGGTTTCCTTGTTTCCTAAGCCTCTCTCTTTGTTTGCGTTTTTATAGTTTGTGTCACATTCGGAAATCCTTATATGATATCTTCTATTTGTGCTAAGTGTGTTTTAAGAATAGAGCCACTCATATGCGATATGAATCCAGTCTCAAGGTCGTTTATATCACGCCACCTTCTTATCGAATATTCAGTCAACCTTGATAAGTCTTGATCATTTTAACCAATGGCTTTGGAGTGTTAACCAAATCTTGCTTCAAGGAACTTATCGTCTCATATAGTCATTTTTATTTGAAACAAAAATACTTTAAAATTCTTATTTGGTAAAACCCACTTAATTGTTGTAAAAGAGGATGTTTGAGGCTTTGGGGCCATGTCAAATGCAATCCTATAAATATGTGATAAAGCAGCCACACTTTTATTTTCTAGCGATGGCCACCACAAAGCCATAGCCTTTTAACAAGGTGGCAACATCATTTTGACTCTTACCTGAATTGATGACTAAACAACGTTATAATTGTTTTGTTATCCATGTCTGTAGCTATGATTTATTACTTCGCTGTGGAACCTTTTCAGAATTTCCTAAAGACCGGTTTTAGCTGACGTCGACCAAGGTGCTGTATCGAAATATCCAAATGCTATTCCAGCTGAGAGATTAGGACCTTTTGGATGCTTCAGGCCTTCCTTTATCTAAGCTTATGTTCCTACAAAATCCCCAAATTTAATTGCTTTTACCTGCAGACAAATAAGTCAGCGGTTCTTCGTCGAGCTATTGACCGCATTCGATACCTTGAAAAAGAAAATGAGTGCCTTCGAATGGAACTCAACATGTACAAAAGTGGATATGCTCTTGTTGATGGTAGGTAACCCACTGGTCTCTTTTAAAGGATTTTTATTTACCGATAAGTGAAAAGGTAAACAGCGATTGTGCGACTGTTTTGGAATGTTTGATGTTATACTTTGCCAGCACTCCAGCCTTTACCACAATTTAAGTTCACCAATACGTTCTAAGGCTAGTGTCTGTCGCCGAATAAAGTTGTAGTTGTCGCCTCGGCATTTGTCTAGCGTAGGGAAATTTCCATCGAACCAATAACAGAGTCACATCTCCTTAGCCAGTTTCTTTCCCCTTAATCAATTTTTTTTATTCTGCGAATATTTGGTGTATATAACAACAGATTTGTTAACATGAATTTAATTTTGCGCATATTATCATTTGGGTTTATTATTTGAATCAACGGCATCGTGTTTAGATAATTATGACGGTGGTCGCTCTAACCCGAAGGGGAATAAGAGTCGCTTGGTGTGTCTCAAAAGCGATTCCGTGACGCCACCACACATGACAGAAGCTATTCAGCAGCTTCAACCCCCGTCAAGAATACCTTTACAAATGCAACAACACCAGAATTCATGGAGTCATCTCATGAGCCACCTCCCCACCGGTTCCTCCTCCGAGGGCAGCTCTCCTCCCTCTATCAAAGGGGTTCCGTCAACGATTTCTGTCTCGTCCTTCTCTCCGTGTGACGACATCTCAGATACTTCCTCACCTGAGTACCCCTATTTTTTGGGCATTGGCAGTAAACGTCACGGTGGGTTAGGCAGAGAAATGTGGTTTTCTGGTTAATTTAAATTCACTCTGGTATTCTCCTCTAGGTTTCGTAAATATTGATTATTCCACCCCGTATGTCTTTTTTTCTTTTACTTTACCTTCTTAGCAGTTCCCGCAAAGCCAAAATTAAGTAAACTCAATTGTAATTTTCGAGGAATGGCGTTATTTAGGACATTTTTTCACCCAAGTTATTAGGAATACTGCGAAGCCTTCGAATCTTAGTCCCGTGTTTGCGTACTATAAACTGTACTGTAAACTCATTGAAATGAGTTAGTAGGTTAATGTTGTTTTATTTAGCGGATAACCAACTTTTTCACCAAACGGGCCCATCGAGTGTCAAGATGGGAGCCTACTATGCACCTAATGAATTAAATGCAAGAGATGATTTTCCCATCCTTCCCCCCCATCCGACGACAACATCCGGCACGGCAGAGACCTCAATGGCACAACGCTGCACGGATCCTCCCATCACCGCCGTCAACACCACCACAATTTACACAACTGAGCCCTATGAATATCCACAAACACCACAGGCTTTCGGTAACGAGAGTAAATTCACTCGTGTCAGTCTCTTCTTGGGCTCGTTCTGTCTCTTTATGTTCAACCCTTTCATAATTATGACCGGTGACGCGAATCAGGGAGGAGCCAATTGTAAGTCTCGTCAGTATTAAACCGTCCACTTTTCTAATGATGACAGTTGTTTTGCTAAAGGCAGATAAGTTATTTAATGGTCAAAGGAAAACCATGTGATTTGCGTATGTCAAGATCTTCAAGGAATTGTTAAAACAGGTGAAAGTCTAAAATTGCTGACGCACACCAAGTACCCTAATAATTTTGGGTCGTTTTACATGGCCTTTGTAATTTGCTTGTTGGTGGCACCAGAGCCTATGAAATTACCTGATTTTACGAAGGCTCAAACGTTTTGTCTAGGTACCACCTATACAATGATCCAAGCTTATTAAAATTACGTTTGATATACGTTGACATCGACATGGTCAGTCAAATCCCTGTTTTGAATGTCCTCATTTGCCTTTATGTATTTGGCATATGTCTAGCCGCTGGAATGCCAGTGCGTCGTCTGATCTCGGCTCTATCCCTAAGCGTGCACCACTACGATGATGGGGGTGGAAGCTCCATGTTGGGTCCTCTATTGCTCTCAATTATGTATGCTGCTCAGTGGATTGTGGCTATTCTCCTTTTCTTGCTCGCCAAACCTCACGATCTTCGTTCCTTCTTCCCATCCATTCTTGGAGGATCTATTGGTTACAGAAAGCGTGGATTGATTGACAAACTTCCAGGAAGAAATCTTGCCCTGAGACACTGGAGGCAGTCTGAAGAGGACATGAGAAATGTGAGTTAATTGAAGTTGCTGCAGCAAGACTGTACGTGATACCTACCTCCGCCTTGATATCGATCTGTTGTCGTCGTTTCATTTAGATCTACTCCGTTCACCACTGATTAGCACCATCCTATTCTTACTGCCCTGTTGCAGACAGAATATAGTCTTGTATCAGTCCATGGTGCTTTAGCTTGGTCACCCATCCACCCCCATGAAATTTCACCAATTACTCGATTTTATCCCTCGTGGCTAAAATTATTTTCCGTCATTATATTCGTTTGGTCACGTGTGTACTATCATTAAGGACACCTAGTATCGACTGCTATTGTCAAAATTGTCGTATTTACTTTTCCCGATTGGCAGATTCTCTGCCCAAATTCCAAACTTTTCCTTTTAGGGGGCATGGCACAGTGCTGGGAGCCAACTGAAGGCGTCTTTGACTGCACTCGGAGAATCTCCTTGTTTTAGTAACGGCGTCGTGTCTGCTTTCTGCGCTCGTGTGAAGGCCTATGCCGAGGGCATCCGACTTGTGTTGCATCGCCTGCCTCAGTTGCTCTGGCTAGTGTCTCGCAAATGTCACATCTCGTGTAAATCTCAGGCGCACCGAAATGAGCTGCCTACTGTGTCTCAACTAAGGCGACGACTGCTTGACCTTAGGTATCTTGGTAAGCACGCCCACACAAAGCGATAGCGTGAAGTTTACGAGTGACACACACCTCAGGGTTATGCAATTCAATGGTTTTCTGTTGTGGGCTTGTAAAAAGTAAGAAGCACAAAAGTCATAAGTAGATGAACACAAGGGCTTCGTCCCCACCAATTTACATGTAAGACAATCCATCGCTTAATTTGAGTGACTGTTTCCCAATCGCTCGTGGTGCGTGCTTGCGTGTTCGTGTCGAGCGAATTGAGCTGTTATGCAAACGGATCGCGGAGGAGACACACCCATCATGTAATGCTGTAGAAATGTAAAGAAAAATGATATTTCACGCTAACTGTCACGAAAAGCGGGTGCTAGAAGGAAATTTGCGTGACGTTGCTGGGCGTTTTGCTTGGTAGCATCGCACGTCGTGCTTGGTATTGTATAGCAAAATAACACGCAAGTGGTTTGCACTTGGTGTTGGTTTAATGAACGGTAATGCAAGTGGGTTATTTTCAGACAGAGTGTTTGCTGCTCTTATTGGGTTTGAGGGCAAGAGTTTTCCCACTACGAGTTATTTCAGGGCCTGTTGCCACCCAATAGATGGATTTGAATCTTGTCAGCTCACTGGGCTGAAAAGCATGACTGCGAAGCAGATTGACCCGTTTGCATGAAGGCACCATGGAGTCAGCATGAGGCTGCGAAATGCCAGTCTTTAGCATAATTCCGCGAGGTATGTAGACAGCGGTAAAGCAAACAGATAAAGTCTTGCGTCAGTGAAACGAAAGTGTTGTAAACAATGCATGTTTTGACTAAACTTCGGTTCCTTTGTGCAGATACACATCCTGATACAAGTTGTGTTAATAACAACAAAGAGAGCTCGGAACACGCACTACATTGTAGTAATGGCTTAAAGCAATTAACAAAGAATTGGCCGGAGGTAGACATAAATGGTGAGTAATCAGCAGAAAAAAAATTACTGCGCGAACGAATTCCGAGTGCTGCTCAACGAGAACCAGAAGAGCAAACGAGCGGTTTAAACAAAAACAGCGTGATGAATGTTGCGGCTGCTTAGTTGTGAAGACAGCGGTCGCCATCAGTTTTGATTAACGAATTTCCATCAGCATAGCACCTACGTGGAGGCCGTAATAAGTAGCACGTAGTGGTTTATTTAACAAGTATGTGGTGATGGTGGTGGTGGGGATTGTCCCTTAAAATTGAAAGGTGCCCTTTTTTACATTTGTTCATGCTATTCAGACAATTGGATGCATGCAGCCCAACTGTTAGGAGCCGGTTAATTAAACACTTAAACGCAATTGTTCTAACTTTATTGTCACTCGCATAGCGTCGAACTCGCGTAACATAGAGTATGTGTGTACGTGATGATTTGCGTCCACTTCGAATGGGATCTGCGGTGACTTTGCAAACAAACTCAAATCGGACCAACCTAACTCAAAGTAGTGTAACTTGCATTAGTCCTAACGACTTTGTCATTCATACGCACACGCACACACACACGCACGCACGATTTTCTCTGCAGCATTAGCAACACGAATGCGATGTTTCTTAAAATCAGTGGTGCTTAAGAAGGCGATAGGAATGAAAAGTAGGTAAACAGCACTTTATTTCCTGTAACTTGGGTTTCATTGTGTGAGTGGTTTAATCTGTGCCAAGACAACGAAGTCCCTCATGCACAGTAGTCCACCAAAAGACGGTGTACTGCGTGTTAAAGAAATACCAGGCTCCCAGTAATTGCACGGTAAATACCTTAGACACCTCATTGGAGTCGAATAAGAGAAGCTGAAGTTGGATGGAAGTAGGTAGGCTGTTACCTGAGTTCGTGGGTTACTAGCACTTTTGGTTTTATTGCATCTAAGGTATCGAGCGCTGCTACATGAGATTTTATTGCCGATATCTTGTGACTAGACTTTGTCCACCTTTCTGACAACAATCCAATGCCACAAGGCCGTCCGACCGTTGCCGATATGCCGACATACGAGTGTCTCCATGTGTTGCGTTTGATGTTCGCTTGTCTAGAGGACTTTGTTGTTGATTGGCGTGCGTCAGTGCAGGGCGATGGCTCGGTCGATTTGGCAGAACTAACCCGTCTGGGCATGGTCCTCGCGCTGTCGGTGAAACGTTTCTTCGGTGTGAATTGGCTTGGTGTAAGTTTTTTTTGGCTTAAATTTAAGTGACTGCATGAGTTGTTGAGACGTGGGTTGACCGAGGTGGCATTGGCAGTCTGATGTTACGGTGCCGCTTTGATTGGCTGGTGGTCCGTATTTTCTATTTTGTCTGGCGTCCTTTTGCAGTCTTTCTGGCAACTCGATGACTCCGCACTCATGGAATGTGTGGTGATAGTTGGCAAAAGCTGAACCATGTACTCCCTCATGTCATCATCGCAAGTAAACATTGTATTATTCAAAGAACTTGACAAGTTACGCTCCAAAAAGTTGTTTTTATTAATAGAATTACGAACTATGCGTGAGGTCTTGCATCGTCATAGTCGTTTTTCGTTAATTTCTTTCTAAACTAGTTTCGGTTGTTGTTGTTGTTGATTGCAAATGTCTAGTTTGAACATTTGTAGTCCCTCAAGCTGACGACATGATTTTTGGATACAAATCAGGATTTGATGTGTTATGCTGGTTCATGAAACTCGAATGAAGGCGGTTTCGAAAAATTCCATAGAAGATTATGAACGTCCATCGCCGCCGATGGTTTGCTTTAACAAGCGGTCAAATAAGTTGTGCTTGAGATGCGCATTGCCAACATGCAGTCACTGGGTTGAATTGAAACGTCTCGAATCATGCGAAACCGCAAAACCGAGCTTTTTCACTGGTATAAGCCATTTCAAGTGACTTCTAAGTGTTGTGTGTGTGTGTGTGTTTGTGTGTACGTGACACAGTTAGACTAGCTGCAATCTCTCGCGCAGTTGTCAGACCACGACTCGGTTGATTAGTGGCTTTGGTTTGGTCAATATCAACCTCAGTTGGTCGTCCAGAGCGTTGGCCGTCTGTGAGTGACCAGTCTCGAAAACGGGGTCTTCTAAACTGTGTCTATGTTAAGCAATCAACGCCATAACATTCACCTATCACCTTGGGCCTGTAAAGGATTAGCGCTTCATCATATTGTGTGGTAAATGCAGACTTGTTTGCTCGAATTGGCAGACGACATCTGCGGCGTGGGGCCTTGATCATGTGTTTGAAGCAGCCAACCCATTTCCACGTCGTGAACTCAAGAACATTGCTTCGATCGATACTCGAGGACTCATGGACGTTGGTGTTCGGTCACGATTTGATTTTGACTAAATAACCGTGTAAAACGTTGTGGCTATCAGGTGAGTTGGGAGTTGTGTCTGCATCATCGTGTCGTCTTCTCACCACCCTATTTGCAACTACACTCCCTACTAGTTTTCTTCTTACTTAAGGAAAAATATGTGATGTGTTAGCAACTTTGGTTTTTGCATTTCGTGTTAAAGGTGACAAGTCGCGTCCATTGAGTAGCCAATGCGAAACCAGGTTTGGGAATTTGTCGGAAGCCGAGCCGAACCTCGCGGCGACTTCTAGTTGAACATGCGTGTAGAGGTTGGCAAAAAATATCGGATCGCCGATACCCCTGATCCCTTGACTGACGCTAGATCTCGCCCCTTGCCACGCTGACGAGGACAAGAGAAGACTTAGTGCGGAGGGCAGACGGGGCTGTCCGTAGGGTGCCGTGGGTGACACCCACTGAGTGGCGTGGTTAGTGTACCAGTGTAAGCAATGACGAAATTCTAACCCTCGATGAGGCGTTTCGGGGAACGCTGGGTCCCCCCACCCCAACAGATTGCTTTGTAGTGGCGTGTGGTCTACGCACTACCTTACAACCCTCTAGTTAACAGCCCGTAACAACCCGAGAATGGAGAGAAGTGAGGCGACCGTGAACACGACCGTTTATTAACGTCACGCCAGCCAAGTGTGTCTTAGTGTGTGTGAATGAGTGAACGGATGACGGCCATCGGATACCGTAACCAATGGAAAGAAGATGAGTCATTGTCACCGTGACGTCGGTAGCCAGGGTTCACTCAGACGCGATCGCCGTTAATCCGCTACAGCTTCCTAGCCAGTTGGGAAGTCTATATTGGAAAACAGTGGTTGCCAATTCAGTAGTGCGTGCCTCCTTTGAGAATCGGACATACGTGCCTTTACTTTTTTTTGTACAATTGACAAAGCTGGGTCTCTTCGCTATGATTTGCTATTATAATGGTGTTTTTTTATTGACAGTCTCACATTCTCTGTGTTCCACTTGATGTTGATAGTTTGGCTGTTTTTGCTAACTTGTATCATTCTTTGTGACTGCACGTCAAGTATTTCACTAAATGTCAATTATTTAACCGTGAATTACGCATTTGGTTTCGGCTGGGGCTTCAGAGTTCGGTGTGTGTTTCGAGGTTATGTGGTTACAGTTGAGTTGTCTGAATCGGGTGAGGGGTTGTTGTCTCTTCCATTCCACTGCGTGAAGGCACGTGGTTGTTGAGGGCGGTTGTCGGGATGACGAGGCTGGTGATTATTTGTTCAATTGCCTTGCAGAACCTTCTTCTTCGGGCGACTCGGCACCTGGCAGAGGAGTTAAATGATGACTGCGTTCTGTGGCTCGGTCCGTCGACTGGACCAGTCATGCGCTTGTTATTATCCAGCACTCCACTTGATTTCTCGCACCTGAGAATCCACCCAGGGGAGGAATTCGGTATCTTCACTTCTCCTCTTAACGCCCATGCATTAAAATTAGCCTCCAATTCCCTTGTTGCGGACGAGGTCAACAGCGAGATTTGCGAGGCAGTCGTCGCGAAGGCTCTCGAGGTATGATTCGTGATTTACGGCGGCACCGGTTTATTGCTGAACTTTGAGGCACTTTGGAGGGTGGAATGGGTTTTTGCTTCTGAATGATACGGAAACGGTCACGGTGTTATCAGTTCCATCGACATATAAGATACGCTTTGTGAACTGTGAGACATAGTGAAGGCACCTCAATTAGCGCAAGAGACCTTGGAATGAAAAATTCCGATTCCTGCTAACTTAGCATCATCTTTGCCCCACTATTATCGTTTGTTAAAACTGTCCTTAGTTTACTGGTCGCATTGGGATACGACGCATATC
>UXSR01001184.1:0-10400 GCA_900604375.1 Mesocestoides corti | reverse complement strand
ATATATAGTCAATATTTAAATACTTAGATTTGTTATTCATGTTCTTAATAATTAACTGCAGGGAAACTATTAATAAAGATTAACATTAATAGGTGTAATTCTGTAAATTTTAGAAATTGGAAAATTTAAAGTAGTGTAAGCCTCTTCATTCCGTTTTTAGACAAAGCTTTAGTAGATGTCAATTTAATTTCATCATTCGTGAACCCGGTGGTTAATCTGTTTAGTTGCATTCTGCGATTGTTGGTCATTGGGACAATTTTTTAAATAAATAACAATTGCTCATCCATTGGCTAATCGTAATTTGAATAAAGTGTTGGTGGCTGATGCGTGGTGCCTTTTATATTTTTTGCGGCCTTTGAAATTCTCGTACGACCATTTTTTCCTTACTAATCGTTTTAACAAACTTTGTTTGTTCGTAGAAGTTTATTTCTCATATGGAGTTTGGAATTGCGGAGCAACACTTGTTCTCTCTTAAGTTCAAATTCTTGTCATTAAAACGTTTAAATGTTTGTCACTTGCTTAGTTCAGACGTAGGTTATTGCGCCATGAGAAGTTTTCTTGATGCTCGTGCTAAATCTTTTTGATTTGCCTTTAGATCGGATATCAAATCAGAAGTATGTGCTTTTTTACACGGGCTAAGGTCAAAGGACTGTACTTGCATGTTCCTCTTGGTAGCTATCCCCCGTTGTTCGATTATTTCCTGTTTACACAACTGTTTTTTTGAAGGTCTATAGGTGTTGACAAACCAATGAGAGTGAACTTGTGTGGTCTTGGATTAGTTGTCTATTTTTGACGTGATTAGCTCTCAGAAATCAATTTGTGTTTCGATTCTTTTCGCCTTATTCCTTGATGTGGCTGGGGTATTCTACACGGTTTGACGACTAGAATATGTGTGTTGAACTTTGTATTACGTCCAACCGGTCTCTGTTCAACTCCATCACATACCGAGACGATCAAAGCGTACTTGAATCTATTGTCGGAAAAGTATTGTTTATTGGGATGGTTACTTTGCCAATTGTGGAATTTTAATAATGTCTGCTATGAGGTCAGTATGAACGAGCGCGGTATAAACTTGAATAAAATGTCTACAACATGAGAACGGTCATTGAGTGAGCACATTTATCCTTTTTCGTGAATTGATTTCTACACTGTTGCTTTCTCTTTCAGAGGGCTGTGATCACTTCACTTATGCTACTCACATTCCCCGCCGTTTTCCTGCTATTTTTTACAAACGTTCAGACCATGTGGTTGGCCAGCGCATCAGGAGAATCTGCCAAAATGCTCCGGAAAGTTCGCGAGATGTTTTATTTTGGATACGATAATTACATGAAGTATGCGTATCCAGAAGATGAACTCGACCCCGTTCATTGTCGGGGACGGGGTCATGACTTCACTGATCGAACCAACATCAACATTAATGATGTACTTGGAAATTACCAACTTACACTCGTGGATTCGCTTGATTCACTTGCTGTTTGTCATTTTAAGCGCTAATTATAAATGCTTAGGTTTTTGGTAACGCAACCGAATTTAAAAGGGCCGTGAATTTGATTACCAAGTCATTGTCTTTTAACAAAGACACCATAGTGCAAGTATTTGAGGCAAATATAAGGTACGTCTCTTTATTCTTCGTTCAAGATTGTAAAGGATCGTCGGGGGGTTACTATCGGCTCACTTACTTATTACTGACCCTCACAAGAGATTCGGGGAACTGCGGCCGGAGAATTATAATGATGAGCTTCTTTATCTCGCAAAAAATCTGTCTGACAGACTCCTTATTGCGTTCAAAGTAAGTTATTGACCACAACTTCAATACTTTTTGAAAGAAATTATCTGAATCGGTTACTCAGTGCTTTCAGGAATCGATTTAAATAGTTAAACTTAACTTAGCGAGTATCTGGTTGAATACACGAGCAGAGATTATTAGCTGTTGCAGTTTTGTTTAATAATCATAAACTAAAAGTGCTGTCTACTTTGCAATTTTTGAAAGGGATCACCAACTGGTATTCCATTTCCCAGAATTCATTTGGGCTGGAGGTCGGTTGAGACACTGGGAAAGCAGCATTCCTGTCTGGCTGGTGCTGGAACCCTTCTCTTGGAAATGGGTACCCTCAGCCTGCTTCTACAGGAACCGCTTTATGCAAGTCTAGCACGTAAGGCTATCATCAGTTTGTGGAACCATCGTTCTCGGTCTACGGGCCTCCTTGGTTAGTTAATTGTTATCTAAATCGAATTCAGTGACCTCGTTTATTAGTAATTTCTCCGATTTTCTCTGGTAATTGTATGTGCTTGTATCAACTCGTTTCGACCAATAGTGTTCCACTCTGGTCGGTCAAACAGTTTCTATGTGGGATAATTACTCTGAACACCAGCCACGAATCCTGAGTAGCCATTAAATAGAATTGCATTCGATTATGTTATTCCCCCTTCGTGTTAGCGCACATCTGTACTTTGGTGCTCCGTGATTGACTTATTGTATATTTTGACCATCATTCGTCATCACCAGGCAACTTGTATACAGTACGTTAGTGACAAATTTAGAAAGACATTGGAATTTTAATTGTCCTATCTGTTTGTTAAGAGAAATAAAATGGTTTTATGTTTCTTGGAACGCTAGGTATTGGTGGAATACTGATTTCTCGGAAGTACTGTATAAATGACATGGGGGCAAAAGTATGAGCCGGCTGTATCTTCTCTATGTAAGTCGAATGCATGTTGTACGTGAAATTCGGATAATGATCGCACGGTGCGTTGTTCAGTAGCAGCACATCGGTAACATGTTCACCACACAAAGTGGTCTTGAATTCTTTTTGAGAAATCCCGATTTCGTGATTAGTTGTTACCCTACAAGCCCTCAATTAGAAGCAGTTGTATTGTCGTCGACATTGTAATACTCGTAAAAAAGGCTAGGAAAATAATGGCTTGGTGGCAGTATCCATACGTTTCAATCTAAGTACAAACTTTACTTACTTTTAGGCACTGATATTAACGTCTATACAGGCCAGTGGATCAATCCGACTTCGGGCGTCGGTGCCGGGCAAGATTCTTTCTATGAATATCTGTTAAAAGTAACTAAAATATTTTAGTACTTTCTGTGCCTAAGCTATGCTAATTCCTTGAGTGAGAGTGGTGATTTTGCGATTCACTATCCTTGGGTGTTATTGATGTTGATGCACAAGAAAGTGCTGGGGCTTGTCTGTTTTGTGTGTCAGTCTTTCATTCGGTCATGAAACCAACCCTGCGTTGCCTATTTGTGGCAGTTTTTCATTGATGTACATTTACCAAATTACAACTGCCATTACGTAACCCATTTATCCCAGGGGCATAACCAGCAGTAGTCTGAGGAGATGCCTAAAGCAGCCGAGGCCCGAAGTCGGGATTTTATGTCGCTTTTGTTCAAGACGCGTTTTCTAAAATAACTCGGTTGGAGTTGTAGGAGTTATATCCGATATCCTAAATAATGTGTGAAACCTTTCCTGTTGTTTTTAACTTTGTTAAAGATGCACAAATAATTTTAAAATATTGTTTCTTTAGGGGGGAATACTTTTTGGTGACACGGAACTGAGCCAAATATTTGAAGAAGTTTTGGGTAGCATGCGGCTTAGGTTGCGTGGAAATTCTTCGGCGAATAACTGCGTGAGCTCAAATGGCTACCCATCAGTCTACTGGAATATTAACATGTTCACCGGAGAATTAGCCAACTATTGGGTTGATACACTACAATCAGTCTGGCCCGGGATCCTCGTAAGTCACCGCTAATATTTCCGTTCTCCTTGCTTATTATTAACAGATGAACCCTTTTTCGTCGGTTTAGATCAACGTGCCTTCTTGTATGCTGTATTATGAAAGCAAAGTTAGCACAAAAACACATCCGAAACTGCTGGCAGTTTATCAGCATTCGATTCAGACTAGCTCTCATTATTTTTAATTTGAAATGACGTAACGCTGAGTCTGACACAGACCCTACAGCTTGTATGCCATCTTTTTGTAGACCAAGAGTTTTAGTTTTTTTTGGATACGTGTTGTGGTATTTAGATGCTCAAGGTGAAGCTTGGATGTAAAAAAAGTATTGCCACTAGTGAACTTACGCATTAGGTACCACAATAGAAGGTCATTCTGGCAACACTGACTATTATTTGAGGGGTCACAAATTTGAATCTTGTCTGAAGTCAGCCGAAAAGATTGCGTAAGAAATCGTAAGTGTTCCTCGGCACTTTCAAATATACTTTCACATTAATCCACCCCTTAATGTTTAAAAGTGTTTCAAACCAGCCAAGGAAAACATTCAAATGAAAATGAGGTCATCGTTTTCGAATACTGTATCTTAGAAAAAAGTGAATTGAGCAAAACCAAGCCATGAAATGTCCTTACTGGCACTGATGATGGCTCTGATGCTTGAGTCGAGCATAGACTTTGACAACTCGACTCTCCCGTCCGTGTTGGGCACTCGGAGGGAGTCGAGGGCGTTGAGACAGCTCTCGTCAGCTCCTCCCATCAGACTTGCATTTAGGGTAGGCGGTGGGTCAGATGTCAGAGGACAACAGTGGTCCGACCCACTCCCTAGCCACCCATGCGTCAATTTGGTGGCGTGAGGGCCAGACAAAATTCCTGCCCTCACTTACCACTCAAAGCTTCACTTTAGTGCGCTACTCTCCGGTGCACTCACTCCTCGAAGTGGTACGATGGCCAAACGAAGCGTCTTCATCAATTTGTGAGGGTTGCTCCCCACCGTCCCACGCGCTTTAGCGACAAACTCGTCTTCCTTGATAAGGTCACTGCTCGAATTGTGACTCCTGCACATGGTCAATACCAATTCGAAAAGCTCCGCATTTTCGCCGTTTTTAATTGTTGTAAATTAGCTACCACATTAAGCCATTTAGGCGCATGATTTTCCTTGATATTTTCAGGACCCTAGGGCTGCAGAATGCAGTTACGCGAATACTCGCTTAGAGACTGCGTGGTGGAGGCCAGAGACAATCCTTTCGGCTTTTGTTTAGTAAAATTCAAATGACACAGACAAGGGAGTCCCCTCTCACGCACAACCATTTGAAGAATTGAACTTAGGGATATTAAGGTACAGAAACGGTAGTAGACACGCTAGTTCTCAAAAAATGGATAGAGCGTCAACGGAGAGCGCAACTTGGTGTGGCGTGTTGAATTTGGACGCGGTGACAAGATCATAGCGTTAAAATCACTCGACGAATATCTTTTTAAAAACTTCGAGTCTACACCAACATTATTCGTGAAACGGACACACAAAACCCCACGCTTCCCCTCTAAAATATTGGACTTTTTGAACTCCATGGGATATATTTGATGACTCAATGCTTTCTCTCCCGTGACTTGAGTAAACTTGTGTGATAAAATATTTTCCTTTTTTTTCTTTCGCAACTCAGGTGAAAAACGATCGAGTTTATGAATCATTTGCTAAAAGTGATTTCTTACTAAACTACATCTAGTACCGCAATTGTGGAGGTCATTACTCTCAAATTGAAGGGTTTAAGAAGAGTAGTCGTGTTAAAGGTAAAACACAAGAAGGCAATTAAAGCTACCTTTGCGTCTTGTCATTTTCCCCGCAGTCGTAGTTATAAGATCTGTTGTCAGTTTACCTGAAATCTCAACTTCAAAATGGAAAATTTGTGCAGATATTTTGGTACCATTAGCAGCCTAACTTTGCCGAGCAAGTATCTGGGGCATTTGTAAATGCGGAAAACATCCATGTTTTTCAGTGAACCTCTGAGGTGAAGTAAACATTTTACTCATTCTGCATATTTATTATGTCACGAACGGGGGGGGGGCTTCCTTTGTTACAAGAACATGGGATGAGTGGGGCTAAATCGCCCAAAGTAAGAACCGGTTACTGTTTAAGGACATCAATAAATCAAGCGTGAAAATGTTGGCCTAGTATTAAAACCCTTGAATTTTCCTCTATATTTAATCACAACATAAGTGAGACGACACATGTAAAAACCCTATTGTGCAAGTTCTGCAGAAATCGAATTGCACTCCTTAAAATTTAACCCCTTGAGTGTAATCCAGCAGTGCATTCAGTTGAATAGTTTAAGAGTTGACTGCTGAATGAAATTTCCTTTATCCTCTTTTCGTATTGGCATCAAAATGTCAACAATTAATGAGCACTCAATAATAGCTTTGTTTCCTGTTTCTACTTCTCCGAATCTCCGCCACACACCCGTAATTGGGGACTAGATGTGCTCAATTCCACTTGTGAGTTCGAAACCGCGTGGCTGCGATTAGTTTTGACTCTCGGGTTCAGCATTTTGATCGCTGGTTTGCGCTGACTGATGGACCCTCCTCGAAGAAGTGAAGGAGCCATGACTTCCCGCTCGAGTTAGTTCACAGTTGTAATCACGACGGAGAATGGGAACTTTGTGCGCAGAAACTAGGGTCTTGGAACCACCACCATCATCAGTCACTTCTGGTCGACGTTTTTATTTCCTGTGTATTTGATACAATAAACAGCTTCTTGGAGTCGGTCAGATACTTCTCCTTATTTGAATTCAATGACCGCCTCTGCTTGTGGAGGCAGGATTTTTCGTGTAGATCTCTGTGAGTTGCACGATGTATGGCGCCTAAATAGCTATTCAATTAATCTGGCAGTGCATTTGTTGGTTTTCAAGAAGTTATTGTTCACAACTCCATGATTCTCTGAGGTGTCTTGAATGGCCTCCATATGATTAATCTCACTTCTAGTGCTATAATTAAATGACAAACGAAGATATTGAACATGACGATTTCTTATGACGGCCTCCTAGATCTGAAGCCAAGAATTAGTTCTGTAGACTCCAGTACTGCATCCTTGGATTAACAAAAATATCGCGAATAAAGCAGAAAAAAGGCATTTTTATTCTTTACTTTCAATCATATCTAAAATTCTATGTACATATATTCACACACAGACCTGTCGTGGACCGGCAGCGAACGCTTCTGAGCCAAAGCTTGTCCGAACAGGTTTTCCACTAGTTGATTGGTATTTGAGACTAATCCCTACCTTTCACTGGTCTGCTCACGCACCAAAGGACACACTTCGTGTCCACTGTCGCCTGAAATTATCTAATCTGTTTCTTTAGCCTCATTTAACTGGTTCTGACTCGTTTCGATTTGCAAGCAGATTCGTATAGAGGTTATTCCAAAGGCATCCTGATCCTGGTTAGAGGTGGAAATTGGTCACCGGAATAAAGACATGCAGCAGAAATATCAATAAGGGTACACTTTTTAAAATGAAGTGATTCTCAAGCATGAAGTATGAGATAGCGGTCACTGAGGCGAGTCGTTAAACTGAAACATTTGAATGCTTTGTTAAATATAAGCTGTCTAGCAGCAAGAATTCCGACCCCAACAATGCTTAACAAAAATGTGTCGATGAGCATTATCGAACATTCTATTAGGTTGCCAAAGGAACATGAGAGCTCATTGAGATCGTCCAATCGCCACGCTTTCGTAATGATACTCTGCTAGCTTCCTTTTTCGCCTGATGAACTAGTTCCTAAAAAGGGTTTTAATTTAAAGAACTACAGGCCTTTAGTCTCAATTTGTATTTAGTACTTGTCTCAGTCTGGTTGAAGTGTTGTAAATTAAATTTTACCTAACTTGAGTCATCTAAGTCGATTTCAAACGGAAGCCAGATTTTCTAGTAGCATTATTGGTGGACCTTTTCGAGTCCAGCCGTTGTGGTAATCGGTTTTTGGGACCTAAAGGGGCACTCTTTTACTTACAAAAGACGGCAGCAGTAACTTCACATAGTGGATATCAGTGGACTATAGAGGAGACTTGCATATTTAAATGTTCTAACTGTTACTCTATTTTAGGCCATGAATGGCGAGCTCCAGGACGCTAAATGTCAGTATGAGCTCCATCTGTCAATCTGGAAACGTTTCGGTTTGCCTCCTGAGCGTTTCAACATTTTTTTGAATAAACCGGAACTCGCATTTTTTCCCCTTCGCCCCGAATTCGCTGAATCCACGTATTACTTGTATCGGGCGACCAAGGATCCGGTTTACCGCACTATCGGAGCCATGATAGTTAACAATCTCGATCAGTATGCCCGTGCCAAGTAAGCTATGCTCTTCGTCCATTGTGTCAGAATAGGGAAATTTATTGCAATGTCTGTGTTCGTCATCCATTTTGCCGGTATTGTGGTACTTGGAGAAATGTCTGTACGTCGCGGAAGATTGCTGGCAATGTATCTTAGTAGCACCTTCCACACACAAAAGCTGCTTGCCTTTTTCGACCGAGACTGGTGGGGGCTGCAGCCGCCTTAATTTCCGTGTGACGATTGCTGGAGGCTTAATAAGCGGCCAGCAGTTGCGAGATGTAGACAGGGGATGTCGGCGCGTGTAGCAGAACCGACCCTCCGACCTGCTGAGCCGTAACTAAAGAAAGTTGTCTAAACTTTCAAAATTAGTATTTCCTGCTTACAAGCCTTGTCCACACAAAACTAATTTATTTACAGATCTACCGTTCCGAGTAAGTTTACTTTCAAGAGGTTCCTATTTGGTGTCTCCTTTACCGTTGAGTTTGTTAGACTACTTTTGTACCAATCATCTCAATTTATTTAGAGCGTCTTTCTTGTGCATTTAGATGTGGCTTTGCCACGATTCATGATGTTAAAGACATGAGTCATGAAGATCGTATGGAGAGTTTTTTCCTGAGTGAAACTCTTAAGTACCTCTACCTCGTAAGTGTACTTTTTCGAGTACCCTGTTCTTGACAAGTTTTGCATTTTGTCGGGGACGTGAGCTCTATCATTATTTATTCCAAAAAATGATTATGTCTAGACTTGATCAGGTGCTTCGAATGATGAGGTCTTTTTGCTGACCGTCCCTCGGCCCACTGAAGTTAAGATTTGGGCTTCTTCCGATTTGAAAAGTCATGATAACACACCACCACAGAACTGGATATGGCGTTTATAAACGGGTCAACGTCTTTTCGATAGGATGTTGATGTTTCTTGTGCGATATTTGACAGTCTGATCGTACGTAATTTTGAACTCATAATAAAACTAGGACTAAAGTATCCTCTCTTCCCATCGAGGTGATTTTTCTTTCTCGTAAAATGATTTCATTTTTCGTCTATGTGGCTGAATTTTCATTTGTCGCACTGACCTTCCTTGCTGTTTTACACCAATGTTACACAGCTCTTCGATGAAACCCATCCACTGAACGTGTTTGAAGAAGACTACCTTTTCACGACACAGGCCCACATTCTTCCTATCAGTCGCCTCCGTCAGCTCGCCAAAACTCTTCCAAATAGTCCATTTAAGGATGCGCAGTTTGTGCGAAAGCCAGCATCAGTAGGTGACTTGGCACCTAAATACTTCACAAATCAATTACTATTACCTTTCTTAAGCTGTTGATTATCTGCATGTGCTGGGTCTTTGGTGGTGATGGCTTCCCGTTAAATGGTTTTTTTAATGATTAAGTACGATCTCAAATGTTCCCCTTTGCTTACGTCCTTTCAGAGGGATGTTAGTACTTTGTTTGATTTCATCTTGATCACGGTGTCGTGCTGTGAAATTGTTGCTTGGATAATGAATATAACAATAAGTCACATGCTCTGTTGTCACCCTCATCCATTCTCAGCCAAAGTGTGCAATTCAGCTGTCCTTCGGTTGTCATAGTTCTTGCTTCCCTAAGAACCACGCCAGGTCATGTAATATCGCTGGGCCTCCATTACACTTCACATCATCTCAATACTCGTGCATTATTATTACCTGAATAGTTGTTTTTTTTTACCAAGTATTGACTCACGCTTTTATACCTCTTAGTGTGAATCAAGCAAGCAATCTAGGTTCTGGTAACCGTCACGCGAATTCCGCGCTACCTGTTTTCCCTCAATATCGTTCACTCCCGTTGTGACTTTCTTAGAATTTGTACTGATGCTTCTTTTTAATGACTTCTTATGACGCTGGTTTGTTGGTTTTAAGTCTAAAGGAAGATTTGGGGGTATACCTTTCCATGCATTAGTAACTTCTGGGGCCGATCTAATGTTCGTTTGTATTTTCAAAACGTGATTACTTTGTGACTGGTCGTTTCGTGGCCCCCCTCCTGATGTTTCATTCAAATCGAATATATGCACTAGATTTAGACCTCAAAACTAAAGTCATGAAGTCCAAGGTTGGCAGTCTACTACATAAGAAGCGCAACACAGATGCAGGGTTGTGTCATTACTAAACTATAAAGCAGCTAATCATTCTGCCAATGTACTATATTGAAACTGATCCTCTTGGACACACCTCATGGGCTATGACGTTGTCGTTATCATGGTTGAGACTTTGAAATCGGCCACCGGTTAATTTTGATTGACTGGCTAGGAAATCGTTAGCCTGGGGATCCGAACAGTTGAAACTGAATGTGTGAATCGGCGCACAGGGTTGGAGTGAG
>UXSR01001183.1:0-10405 GCA_900604375.1 Mesocestoides corti | reverse complement strand
AAATGATAGACAACTAATTCCTTAACATGTTGAAATGAATGTATGTTATAAATAAAGCATTAGAGCTAAATGCTATCTAATTAGAGCCACATGATAAGCCACCGACTGGAGTATTTGATGCCTTTCTTAAGCTATGCATGTTTCATTTACATCAAACAAAAGCGTTCTGTTTTATATTTCATGCAGCTAATTTGGGCGACATCGCGCCAAGTTGGCTGTTATCGACATCTATGTGAACATAGTGATTTTTGGACCACACCGCGATACGTAATGGCCTGCCTCTACAAACCTGCGTGAGTTTAATTCCTGCGTTTCTTCACTTAGTCATCGATTGAATCATTACCTTTCAGACATTTCAAATAGTATCTTTAGTATGGCATTTGCATTGCAGCATGATTACTGAAATTTAAAATGTCATTTTAGTCGCTTTAATTCGAACGAAAGTCCATACAAACGTGGGTCAAGTTGCAGTGGATGCCCTCGAGGTCTGGGCTGTTACCGCAAGCAATGCACTGAAATGACAACGCCAGGAGTTGTGCCTCTGCCTCTAGAGGAATCTGTGGTCCATGAATCCGCAGCAACGAAAAAGCCAATTGTTCATATCCAAACAACTACTAGCACATCGGAGAAGCCGCTCATTCAAACCCGAAAAATGCTAAGCCCAACGAAAAAACCGTTAATCCAAACACAAACAACCACCAGCGTAAAGGAGAAACCGTTAATTGAAACGCAGCAGGTGACTTCGAGGACGGAAGTAACGTCCAGTTTAATACTGAAACCATCTGGCGAAGCTAGCCAACCGCAGCCTACAACATCCTTCTCGACGCATCTCTCAGCTTTCAGTGTTTTTATGTTTGCAATCATGGCATTGATGTTTCTTTCGTAAAACTCAAACGCCAAATTGTACTGCAAACCGTCTTCTCGTTTCCTAAAAAAAACTGATTAATGATCATTGTCATGGTCAAAAAACTTTACTTCTTCTGCTTTATCAACATGAAAATCACTCAATTCCTTACAAACCAGTTTTTTTGTTAGTGTCTCGAATGTCACACAACGAGGTTTTCTGTTAGCCACTTTGTCACTTTCTTAATTTAAATTTCCAAGTCCATAATAAAAAAAACATCAGCATTAGCCAATTATGATTTGCTTAACTTGGTTTGCCTTAGCCTAATCAGTCTTTTTCATTTATATCCTAAACACAAACTAGGAATATTAGTGCAATTATTTCATTGTTAAATGACACCCTATTGTCACGTTAAGTGCAACGTGCTATACTATTAGTGGATTCAGACACCTAACAGTAGTTTAAAGAGCATATACATAGCGTACACTTTAACCTTATGTGTTTGCTCGCATATTACGTCTTTGGCTGTTCTGCACGGTGTTTTCTAAACTATATCATACTCAAATCATTTCAGGGAAAATTGATTAGACTCCATGTACGTTTATTCCACAGCCTGACTATATGCACTGGTTGTCTGTGTTGGATGTGTAACAAACTCATGGTTAAAATTTGTGTTTAACTATATATCCACAGTTCGTCGATTGTAATGTATATCTGTTCTCGTACCCTTATGCTTGCAAATAAATGGTTATGCTAGAGTCAAACCTCTTAACCCACAAATTTCTGGTACAGGTCCAGTGTTACTTTATGCTTGTGACATTCTATGCAAGAATGAAAAGTGTATAGCAGATGAAGCGTTGGCAGCGGAAGGCAAGTGATCTCTTTCATTGCCACGTGATGCAGTTAAGATATCAGTTTAAATTACGGCGCTTTGGTCACCTGACGGACATCGTGCAACGCCTTATAAATATCCTCGGTCTGTCAAATAAATTTTGGGTTTGGTAATCTAGACTCAATGGCGTTATGTCTCTCTAACATTAATCTTGGAATAATTATTCGAGGTCATGCAGAGGTTTACAGGTGACCTGTGAGCAAACTTGTTGAGCTGTTGTGGGCGTCAGGTCATGTTCTTGAACCCCGCCAGGGCCACTTAGCTTACCCTGAACCAATTACGCTTCCCTGGTACCCTCGATGAAGAACAAGACCAGAGGGGGCGTGGGTACGACCCTTTACTTCAGATGCACTGTCCAGGACACTTATCCATGACATTTTAGATTCTGGTATCGACCTTGAATAGTTATATGCGCTGAAGAAGAATGACCCTAAATTATATCAATTTCATAATATCCGGCAGAAGTCTCAAGAACTGCAACTTCCCCACTATTCATCAAATATGACTTCGGTACGTCGACCTCATGTTCCGTCCTTTTTAGAAAGCACATAACTGAATACCTTTATTTCCCTTTACATCCAGGTGTTTGTGCCTTCGTGATATTAATAACTGACCATGTTGTTTAGCCAAGCGTCATTAAAGATGCATGTCCTTGGGCTAACCTCTGTATACAATGCCAACATCGAAAAGTCCACCGACACACTATTTCGCCATGTGGGCATTTCCCAACCCAGAAGCACGCATTTGAAAAGTACATATGGATTTGTTTGGACCTCTACCACATTCGCCCAGTTTTCATTTTTGTCCTAACCTCTGTGGACCATTTTACTCGTTGGCCTATTGCAATGCACATTAAAGATGCACGACCAAAACTGTAAACGCCCATTAGTAGAATAATGGGTTTCATCATTCGGCGTTGCATCTTCTATGACACCTGATTTTGGAGCACAATTCGTTTGTTTGAAGATCTAAGCCGCCTCCTTGCATGTAAAAAAATTTGCAAACCACAGCATACGGTCCAGTATCCAATGGCTTGGTTAAGCGTTTACGCTCTTAATTAAAAGTGGGGCCTCAAATAACTATTTTACTCATTACTTTTGATTTTACTGGCCATCCGCAACACGGTATCGATTTCACTCCACCAGAACCTGTATTTGGCACCATCTTGTGTACATCCACCTCACGATAGCCACTTTAAATTGTGTAAAGCGTGATAATAATTTTGCTACAATTGAAAACAAAATGCATTTCTCGACACTCTGACTGTATGCCAACTTAAAGCTGACTAAACTGATGGGAACAATGATCCTTCTCTACAATCAAAGAACAATGAACCTCTCCTACACCCTCTTGTATATACACCCTGCCATTCCGTTCTAGCCGGCTTCTCAGACTACCTGTCCACTTTGCTGATTCAGTTCAGTAATATTTTCGGGCGTTTACAATCTCTCAGCTAACACTTTCAGGCAAGAATATTTGTAAGGAACTTGGATCAAACGATCGTGAGTGAAGTGCATTCACGAGTTGTTATTTTCACTATCGTCAGTCCTGCCATTCTTTCCACGGTTGCACGACAGTTATAACGAAGTTACTACAAACTCCCTTTGGTTTAAAGCAGCAATTCGTGCAATGCAAAGCGATTTATAATTGACGAACAAAACGCGTTATAAGAAAAACTATCACGGGATATTTGATAATTAGGCTGTTTGGACCCCAGCATGTGGTCTTGAACCACGCCGGCGGTACTGAATTAACCTAGGCTTGATTACGCTTCCTTATTACCCGCGATGAAGAAAAGACCAGATAGGACGTGGACACAACCACTTATTTCTGGGCTCAATCAAGTTGGTTTCGTTTGCGTCGTGTGTAGTATTTGCGCGTGTGTATTTACGTGTGAGATATATATGCGCTCACATAGTCACCTAGGTGTGGGGATAATCTAGGATAACGTTCGTGTTAATAAGGAAGGAGATGAGGATCCGTGCGTCTATCAAAATGCGGTGAAAACAGGAAGCCTCTATTGGAGGTTGGAGTGACCGGATTAAGTCAAAATAGTTGACTATTGCCTAGTTAAAAGAATAATTGTTTTTAGTGGGAATTGGCATCATTTTATATGAGATCGCTTGACATCGATATTCGGCCATACAGAGCAATGTTAAGTGTTTTAGATTAAATTTACTTGCTGCTTAGGTAAACAAGTTTACTAAGAGGTCTGATGTAAGATACTGCAGCCTATTTGAAAGCCGTTTTAAGCACTCGCTGCCTGTAGAAAAAGCTTTTTTACATAACAGTAGAATTTGAATGAGGCATGCGCGAGTGTAAGAAAAACGCTGAAAATACAATAGCAATACTCTGCATTAGTTCTTTCCGTTTATTACCCCTTTGCTTTTTTGAAACCTCTACTTTACTGTGCTTGGCATTTTCTGATCATGTGATGTAAGTAGTTAAAGAATTGAGTAATATTAATTAGCAATTCTTACAGTGTTGAAGATTTCATTCATCAACTTATTGCGGGATGCTTCATTTA
Source organism: Mesocestoides corti (assembly GCA_900604375.1). Taxonomy (NCBI): domain Eukaryota; kingdom Metazoa; phylum Platyhelminthes; class Cestoda; order Cyclophyllidea; family Mesocestoididae; genus Mesocestoides; species Mesocestoides corti. The sequence goes on along the minus strand of UXSR01001183.1, from coordinate 6,142 downwards.
AGCCAAAATAGGGAGATTGATCTCAGAATAAATTTACGCTGGTAAATGGTAACCATTCAACCAAAATGAATTAGTTTAAGACATCTTGTACAGGAATGCGAATGTGAACGCTTTCTAGGATTTAAAAGCATGAAAATATGCATACAGAGTTATTGCTCAATAGATATACGAATTTAATCATTGCTTCCATAATTTTGGCAACCAATACTTGACGCCTAATGAATTCTCCGAAAACATAGTGCGCAGATATTTATTCTCAATATGACAGGATAGGTTTATAATTAATGAACGGTTTCGTTCAATTATTTCACAGATTTACCAAGCATTTTCTAAAAACGAATAGTTTACTTTAACTACTGTGAAATTAAATGATTAATTTGCTACCTTAAAAATTTAAACATCATATTTTTATATTTCTTTGCCATGAAGTTGGTCAAGATAATTTTTAAGTTGTATCAATGTTAGTTTAATAGAACACATTGGTAAATTTTCCTCTGATTTTTTTAGCTTTGTAATGTAAGTCATAACCTCTTGTATTTTTAAAAATAATGAGTGCAGAAATAATTTCAAATATTTGTGACTATAAAAATATGTTTAAACGGTCTGAATTTTGTTAGAGTTACATCAAAGACACTTCACTTTACCTGATTTTACCTATTTAGTAAGTAGAAACCTGGTATTGCGATCTATCTGGTCTATCTATAATACAATGAAATCAACGCATTTATGGTACGAATAGGCAGATAAAAGGTGCCACTATTTGGAATGAATAAGTAAGGAAGCAAAAAAACAATCATTCCTACATTTGGCTGCAAATACTGGACACTGCAAATTACTGTTGAGCTCTTTATAAAATCTACAATGAATCGCTTTGTGGCTCGCAAAGTCGGCACTTCGACTCATTTACACGAACTTTCATTTATATCAGTCTTTACTGCATTAGATGTACGTTTGTGCATCTGCATTTTTGCTATTTCCATTACATAACCCGTTTTCCGTAATAGGTCTGACAAAACGACTTTGTAAAGAGGAGCTCACTGGCATTTCGTCTTCACTTTTTAACTACTCTAATCTTCAAAATATGCATTTCAAACATGACCACCAATGTACACAATTGTGCAATCCAATATAGGTTTGGCATAGGCATTGCATCAAATTTTGTTCTTATCAATGGTGCATCCAAAAGCCTTAAGGCCTACAAAAAATATTCATTGACGCTCTAGCATAACTAGGAGACATGCATTTTAGGGGGACTTCTATGCCATGCTCCTCCTTTGTGCAGCAACACATGAATCAAATTCTACTTCTTAAAGTTCATTTATTGGATTCAGACTGCCAAAAAAATCAGTGTAAATCAATGTTCGGCCATTTCAAAGTGAAGGCTAAATACCTACATCCATGCAGAAAAGTCAATAGCGCAGTATGGCACAATTTTTAATTATCCCCTAATTACCAGATGAAATTGCTACATTCTAATAATTGTTGGTTAATGATTCTTTGCCGCAGAATATCGTAGGCATCAGTGAAATATTAACCTAGGTTGTTAGGTCTTCTCTAAATATTATGGAGACTTGATGTCGAGCTACCAATTGTGCATTTGGTATTCTGTCGGAAAATGGATAATTAGTAAAATGCAAGTGCGCAAATAGTTAGGTAAAGTTACCTGATTTAACTCCGGTTTTAACAGTTTATAAGAAAGGAGGAAATTTAATTTTGTCAATATGTGTCAGGTCATTGTAAATTAAACTTGGTGGCTGCACAAGAGATGACTTTGAATCAGGAGGACTGAGCAATTGTCCCATATTTCATTAATTTCGATTTGAAAAAAAGAAAGTCCTTAGTCGTGATATAGACATAACTGGTGAGATAAGACATAAAAAAGGATTATTTTAATGCGTGCAGTGTACTGATGTTTTTAGGTTAACCTATGGTAGCTTCATTACGTTTGGGTCACCAAATAGGGTGGCCCGCTAAGCACTGCCTTACGACATGCCACATGACAATCTCTTAAAAAGCCTTAGAATTGAAAGACGTAAGCGTGACAGAGGACACGAACAGTGATTTGCGTCACGCCAGTCACGTATCATTAAGTGTGTGGCGCATTGTGCTGGTAACTAACTACCGATAGCTGAAAGCAGTCATTCACAGCTTCAGGTCCGTCCAATGGCTGCAAATCAACGAAAAAGAAGAAAATGCCCCTTAATCACCAATTCGGAAAGCCTTTTCTTTCTTATTGATAAGAAAATTTAATTCAGTTACGCGTTTTAAACTGAATTCGGTGTTCAGTTAGAGTCAATTAAATTCCACTTGCATTAGTTCAACATATGCGGTTTTAAAAGTGTATGGAATGGAGGTAATTTAAGTATGTCGAAATGTCAATATATTTTGGCATTGATTATTGTATTCTAAAAACGCTAAGATTCTGTGTCAAACAGTAACAATTAAATCCGAATGCTGCCTTGATGAAAGTTAATTTAGTCAGGCCATGTCGCTAAGTTCTGTACTTGCATTTGATGGCTATATGTGGGGCTCTTCTTGCCATAACCACCTCAAATACTCCATTCGAGAAATGCAACTTCATGAACTATTTTATCATCAGCCATCACTGGTAGCAGTAGGGTTACGATTAAAAACTGCTTTAATCTCTAAAAGTTTTTAAAACATTATTCCCTTTCAATATTTAGACGAGATTTATGCATTAACCTAAAAGTTATTTTGCCAACTGGATTTAAACTCCTCATTTTAAGTGTTGATAATCTTGTGGCGCAGTGGACGGTAACGTAGCAGTAGTTTTAAGCAGTATTTTTAAGCATGGATTTTATTGCAACGATGATGCCAAAAATATTGAGTTATGCCATTACTGACAAACGTCTTTCTGTTTATGTTTATGGACAATGTGATTTTCCAGCCTTCACAAAATCAAAAATGCTGCTTTATTAGCTGAAAATTGGAGTTGAAGTACTCCTTAGGCGTTCTAAATTAAAAAAAAAGCTTCTAAGTGTCCATTATTCATAAATTAAATTTACACATCGGCCAAAATAGTCGATTTTAGTTTTGAGTTAAGAGGATGCAAAACTTGAGTTCTGATTAAACAAGAAGTCTTTAAAGTTCAATTTCATCAATGCTTTTCTTTTCAAAAAAATTTAAATTCTGCACACATCTGTGGACATCCAAATTCTGTCCAAGTATTTTCTTCCATTTATGTTTTTAAAAAAATGCATTTTTCTTCCATCATGTGGATTAAACTGCTTGTTTGAAACACGCAATGATAAGGAAAAATGTAAAATGTTCTGCTTCTAACATAGTCAATGACAAATCAGAACGAGTGAATTTTTTAACACCATGAAAACCTTCAATTAAGCAAACTTAAACGTTTAAATGCAATAAATTTGGCGGAATTAATGAAGGTCACAAAAGGTGCTACTGCGATCTCGAGTTGCAATGGTTCTTTGTCAAAAAAAATATTTGATTTTATCTTCACAAAACTGAAACATATTGTAAACTATTAAAATGCTAAAGTCTTAAACAAAACTGATTGTTGGCACATCTGTTGACGTATGAACAAAATGGTCATCTATGTGTGCATAAAAACTAAAAAATTACAAATATTTAGCCAGAAAATTGCAAATTAATATAAATGTGTATTTAAATGCGCGTCAATATTATACTTCCTTCGCCCAAACCGTACATTATTTTTGTTAATTTATTCTAAATTATGCCTTTTTGTGATTTTAGGAAGCCGTGTCATAACATAATAAAGAATAAAAATTTGATGTGAAATTTTAAATTTCTTCTGATCTTATTTCAGTCAGCCCCATAACCAAGATTAATTCAACGCTATTTTAACTTGGTACTTGCATTTTTAAGTACATGATACCTATCAAATTGGCTGTTTGCATCACATAGGCTGGATTGTGGCGAGTAATTTTTTTGTACAATGGATTTATTCTTCAATGTACAGGAGAAATAGTAGAAGAACCGATTTCAAAAATGTTCGACTAAACGGTGTTTAAAATACCTTTCAATTATTTTTGTTATTGGTGAATAAACCGACCTAGAGCATCATATCTTTCCCTTTTTTAAGTAATTTATGAATACTTTAAGGTAATTTCATACCATGACAATTCTTCTTTACTTATATTTGAATTGTATTTGTATTTTGCAAAAATACACTCTGACACGAGTACGATTAGTCATTTTGGCTTTCTTTATTTGCCTACGGTGACTACGCGTGACCTTTCAGTACTTCGAAAGTGAATACTCTGTTAAAAGACCATTAAGCACTTGCTGCGTTTTTTTAAACAATTTTGCGTTGGAAAAAAATCCTGTAGAATTGTGCAAGTAAAATAGCAATTTGTAAAATCCACTCTCACTGGCATTGGCTCTGATTTAAACACCATTTAACAAACCGGAATACAAAATACATTAAGACTGCACATTCACAACCTACACCATTAGCATTTCTTTAAGGCAGCATTGAGTATAAGCATTGATCGAATTTGTCAGTCTGCGTCTTCTGATGCCGCTTATAGTACATGTTTTCAACATGGAGTAGGAGCACTTTTTTCTAATCCAAATATTTATTTGCAAACTAAAGTGTTTTTTAATTAAATATTTATAACATAGAAATCATTATGCGAACGGTTGGCTAATAGCATTTCATCATGCACATACGGATTATTATACTCAAACCTAGTCCATATCTGCAATCAAGTGCAAAAGTTTAGGTAAATTCATGTATTCATTTGGTAAATATACCTGTTACACCATCTCTTAAAATCATCTAGAAGGAACAAAACAACTTTGTCATTTACTATGTAAAAACATTTTCTCAGCTTGAGATGTTAAAACCTATTGCGTGTTATGCACTTCTTGCCACAATTTCTATGAGAAATTTGCTAAAATTCAATCTTCTTTGAATGTGCGCCTAACAACGGGATCAGAAAAATCTATTAGAATTCACTCTAATGATTTTAAGGTAGCACAAATGAGCCAATTTATTTTGACTCTAAAGCCGCCACATCTTTTCCAGCTCAATGAATTGCGGTTCCTTTTATATATTTATCTTCATAAGCTTGTGTTTTACTATACGTTGGCTTGGCATCTCTTTTGCTTTCACCAAATATTCATTATTGCAAATCGTTATCTTAGGTCTGTGTGCAATCTAACATAAGACAGGAGGTGCTTCTTCTTTAAGCACAATATATCAATACAGCATCCAACTGACCTTGATGCATATTCAACTAACCTCATTCCTTCTTAAAGCATTAACATACCTTTTGTGTGCTTGCATTATCCAACGTTGTCTGCCTAAGCCATGTGATTCAGCTTGAAATATATTTATCCGGCATGGTGTAGCAACACGTGATCTTAATCTTACATATTCAACCACATTGTGCAATTCCTTTTATAACTTTAGACTGCCAACAATATCCACTGGGTTCGATTACCACCTATAGAAATTTTGGTATTGAAATAAATGAAATTTAAACACGCAGTCTATGTGAATAATAAATATTTGGTGAACGTTTTGAACAGCAAGTTAATCGGAATCCATAATTTCCAATGCTGGCCTGTCTTGCCTAGGCTAACTGTTCACAGAACATGATATCCAATCATACTTAAAACCTGAATTTATGGAAATCACATAATTAATTTGGAGCGCTCATTCAAGCAACATTTGTGTGTCAAGTAGGAATTCAGTTCCTGTGCACGGTATTCAAACTTAACCCTATTCCTTTCTCTACATTCCGATCGTCATATTTAAAAGTATTGTAATTTTTAAGTGCGATATGCTTCTTTTAAAATGTGTGTTTGGTAATACTTTTGGAAAATTTCTCAGGCTTCACCGTGGTTAGCTAAGATAATATGGGGAAGCTGAGAAATAATATTATGGGACTCTTATTTGCAGTTTAGTGACAAAATAAATATAAACCAATCGAAATAGAGAAATATTTAATGAATATATTAAGCATGAGCTACAATGTGAGTTTTGCACAAATATCAGTATAGTGTTTATATTGCATCCATCTGCAAGCAACAGGATGCAATATTGACCTTCATCAGGAATTGGTGTTATCAAACTGTTTGCCAGTTTTAAGGTAAACTTACGAAATGCAATCCAGGAATATGACAATGTCTT
>UXSR01001182.1:0-10428 GCA_900604375.1 Mesocestoides corti | reverse complement strand
CTTTTCAGTTGTGCAACTAAGGTGTGCATCCAGCATTGGCAGGTAGTGGAAGACGGTTTTACGAAAGGCAATTCCTAACTCCCTTAATACAAAACGCAATGAGCAGTTTATTCGGAGATTTTGATTCGTAGCCTAACACGCTTACCATTACACCCAGTTAGTCTGGTATAACTGGGAGTAGTGGCAGTGCTAACATGCCCTCTGGTTAAGAGTTAAGCAGTTTTGATGATGTTACATACCATATCTCTCTTATGCGTCTCAGTAAATAGGCACAGACATGTAAATCGGGAATGGTGATTGCTTAGACCATTCGTAAAAATTTCGTTAACTGACACCGATCGCCCCTTTGATTCTGGTCGTACTTGGATCGCTCACTGAATAGTGGACCTTTTTTCATTTAAGCAAATCTAAATTGCTGGACATTGTCATTGGACATCGTTTTACTTCCAACTCAAGTTGGCATATTGGTTTGATTCTTGCTAACTCGTGGTTAAGTTTTAACCTTGGATTCGTGTATCTGAAAGTAGTTGTTTTAGCAAAATGTCAGCTGCTTTCACTGCAGATATATGAGTAACAAAGGAATTGTGACTGCTGGCTTGCGGTCGCTTTTGGTTAACATGAAGTGGCAAAATATTCGCCAGCGCTGCAATACATCTAGTTTATGTTCCCGTGTATAGTCGCTCGTGAATAAATTCGTCAGAGTTAGTTCCTCTCCAAAAAAATTATTGCTGATAACTTTTCTGGAAGGACCACATTTGGAGTAGAAGGGTAAACCCACTTAAAGGTCCAAGGTCCTATTCTTTGATAACCAATCTTCCTCGATGGGTTGTTCATTTACATCTTCACAGACACCGACAATGAGTCCTGCAGACTTGATATTCAAAGACAACTGGGGTCTTCTGCAACTGTCATTCTCTCTGTGTAACTCAGAACCACAGCTTGCAACTGAAAATCTCAATAGGTATAGTCGTTGCTTCAGGAGTCAAATAAACCATCACGATTAACTGGACGTGATCTCAAAACTCAACTCTTGACTAACAGAGCTTCATACACAGGTGCTGCATGCGCCCTTGTAATTTGAATGTCTGCGAGACTAATTAATTAATGGGATGCATTTCGCAAATATAGGAAAGCATGCAGTAAAATAATCGATGGCCCTTATTAAATTCAATAAAAGTCAGGTGTCCTCAGTAAGCCTGAAATTAGTTGCCCCCGAGATTGGAGAAAAAGGCACTAACACAAGTACGGTAATAACCACGAATATTCAAGGTCCCAATCGAAGAGGTGCTTTCTAACTGCATCAGTGTCATTAATTGCCTTTTTCTATCACAACATCTCTGCTTCACCTCCACATCTCAGCACACATAATGTACTCCCAGCTCCTGACTGCAATTAAGTGTAAGATGTTTGGATTCAGTTAGTCGCCATCTTAGCGGTTTTGTCTGAGTTTTGCTTACCTGACAAGACGATAGCACACAGACTTTGTTTCATTATTTACTCATCTTGCAATCCTATGGCTACCCAATAAAAATAACATGCGGCGCTGTTTTAAGGACTTCTCAAAACACCACGGGTATTCCCGATTCTGCGACTAGAATTCAAATAGGAGCCTAGTATTAACGCGATCCCTCACCCAATTCGATTTAAAATTTCCAAACCCACATTTGGAACGACAGATGGATTTCCCTGTGCGAACTATTACGTTTGTTTCATCCGAGAACTTCAGCTTATTTGCAGATTTTGGTAGGCTTTTTGTTCACAATTTGGTGTCAAGCGGTTCCAATTTACCCTCTCCAAGTTCATTTTTGTGGTAGTCTTTCCCGAAACAAGATCTCTTTATCATTGTAGGGCTAGACTGTTAATTAGTTTGCTTCTCAAAGCCTTTTAAGAATGTGAGTAGCAGAAGAACTTGTAGACATCTTGTATCCCATTAACTAACTCATTCGTTTACTTCTGAAACCACTTGTGTTTGGGTATCTCAAGCGTAGTAAATGCTGTCAAGTCAGAACTAATGTTTGCTGTCAAAAAGCAGTGGGGCTCTCAAATAGTTGCAAAATCGACGGCCCCTCTTATGGAAATTGCAAAAAAATCGGCAGAACTTATTTACATGAATGGTGAGTCCTACGGTGGCCTGCTGAAATGCTTGAGATAATAGTCGACTAAGGCACAAAGTTTGCAGTTAAAATGACGAAATTCATTTTTACCTGGGAATTCTTAATTACAAATCAATTTATTGTGTAGTAGAGGGCCTTGTCTAACAAAGGTACTTGAGACTAAGTTTTTGACACATACGCATACGAACCGCTTAATAAAAGTGTCAGTTTTAATGAGTCGACTATTCTAAGCATTCCACACAGATTAAAGCAAAAGGCAAGGTGTTCACATAATTAACTATCATGTATAAACAGGCCTTTTAATTGTCAAGTTGGCGCTAAATGTCTTTCATTATCGTGACCCCAAGTTTACAGCTACGAAAAGTTGACAATTAGTTAAGTACAATGATTCTTGTCCCTTCACCGGCGATTACTGGTACGAAGACACTGGCAGCCAGTTATGTTAGTTCCTCGAAGTTCTTTACCTGTTCCCTATATGCAAAACTATCAAGTCTTTGGGATACCTAATAAGAGATAAACCGAAAAGGACACCCCTATTTGACAACAAACAGGTTTCGGTGAACACTGAAGCGACTGGCTGTTAGCTGCTGCAGGATTTTTCAGCATTGCTGAAATATGTGCACAGAAAAACATTCGAATTTCGCCGAATCAACAATTTCTGAGTATTTCTTTACTTCTCCACGATTGCTAGATACATGTTTTTCTTTAAATTTTAGCAACTCAAATTATAACAACTCAAATTAAGGATGAATGTACATAGCCAGAGTGAAACAACAAAAAAGGTAGCTCTGGATTTCTTTGGAGAGGATTTAGTTCCTTTTCGCAAATTAACAAGTCCATAATTTTTGGCTAGAACTTTGGATTCCTATAGCCTTTGTCGGGCAAGATTTTAATAAGGAAAGCAACTTTGTTTATTCGCTACAGTAGCTAGTTCTGGCTTTCCAATTCCCCGAATGTGAGTCCCTCCAAGTCATTTGCAAGTGCCCTAAAAGGCATTCAGATATCTTATATGCTTTCCACAGAATTTCAGTCCCAGTAAGAATCAAGTATTGTCACTTAACTACTCAATCTAGTTCGAAGGTGCAAGTTTTGTCTCTAACTTAGTTGCATGATGAAGGTTATATCATTGAAAAATATTTGGAAATCTGAAGGTCTCAGTGAGAAAGTCACGAAATCTTGAAATCAGCGTCATCTGCTAGAGCGAAATCTATGGGGTGGTTGGTGTTGACCTCTGGCCCAAAATAACCAAGGCTAACTGTAAAGAAATAGACTTTTAATCACGAACTTCTGGTAAACCTCTTGAGTAAATGTAGCCGCCAAGTGACACTTAATGACCCTACCATTTCCGTTGAAATTATAAATACGATCATAGCATAAGTAGTTTAACATCCATTCCTGTTTATGAATGTCTGAAGGGTTATGGGAATAACTTTTGTACAGCAGATATGTTCCAAAAAAAGCTCATGCATGAAAATTCGTTGTAGTTGGTTTACATGGACAGGCATTTCTGATGATGTGAATGTATTGCACATTCGTCCTAACACATTTAGAAGAAAATTCGGCTCCAATAATTGGAAGTGCTTTGTATTTAAAATCGCAACTCGATGTGTTATAGGACGCCTAATTTAAACTCATCAGAGCTAATCCAAATAATTGACTTTCCGAAGGCCTTCGCTGTAAAATGCCAAAATCCAAAAAATTGCTTTGCAATGAGCACATGTTGACACGAAGGGCTTGTTGACGACTGCCCTCTGCATGAGATAGGTTGTGACGCAGCCAAAATAAGTCCTATTAATGAGAAGCTCAAAAACATTCACGTCGAATTTCCTGTCTTCCTGCCAAATAACATACCAACACGCAACGACTGATTTTACTTTCAAATTTTGTTCAGTAGTTTTAGTTAATCCCTTCTGTGATTGTTGGATTCAGGTGAGATTTCAACGCACTCTTTTCATTTGTGGGCTATAGCAGGGCTAAATCAAAACTAAACTATGGCTACAATTTCACTGAGACCAGTTTCGGATACGGACGATTTAGCAAAGGCTGTTTAATTTCTCCTTATTAAGCAATCAGACCTGACCACCCTGCTTTGTAGTCTTGACGCTCACCTAATCACGCACATTTCGCATTACACACCGCGGAGTGAAGGAAAGCAAGGTGGGGATGAGGTGAGCCTTTTAGTGACACTCGTGCAGCTGAACAATTTTTCCACTGTACGAGGGGTACAGCAGGATGGGGGTCTGGCACTGGGTACCTGTTGATGGCCACTTTGCAGCTGTTATGCCACCCCACCTCCACTGGATAGCACTTAAAGCGCATCTCCGTAACACGCAGTACGAGACAAAAACAGCTCCTTCGGTAGATGGCGTGTGTCCTTAAAATGCGAGCGTTTATGCGTGCCTCTTCGAGGTAAATGGAAGCTGCATTATACGTGAATAAAGGTGGAGTGGAGCACTGCTACTTACTAAGATGCCGTGTTCTTTAGTGGATGCGTAGCTGTCGGTGATTTCGCACGTCTATCATGGTGTGAGCTTCACTTTGGCGTCTAGATGTGAGCAACTTCATTGCAGTGGGGTCCAATAAAACACAGAAAATTACAATGAACTAACTTGGCTACTTTCGGAAATTTTATGTCTGAATAATTCTTCACAAATGAGCAATCCACATTTCCAGTTGAATGAGTTAGGTACACAACCTGATAATAGGCCGACAATGGGATGCCGCAGTCCACCTGTTAGTTCTAGTGAAACAAAGTGACTTGGTCAGGGCTTTTCGAAGCACTCATTTATTCGTACATGTTGCAGTGATCAGATTCCTATTTGAATTATTTTAGCAAATTCGATCAAGAGAGCTGTTCATGGGCTCGAAGAGGGTGGGAAATCTAAATATCGGCTCCAGGACAAGGAATTCTCCACGCAAAAGCTTTCATTTACAAGGAATGGAGGGCGATGTTTTGGATTCAATCAGTCTTTCTGTTCAAAGAAATAAGCAGGGCCAGAGTGAAAAGAGCAACCATTGAGCAGTAGTAGCCACTCAAGTAGTGATAACTACTGTCTATTAACTTTCAGTGCCACACATTTCATATACAAAGCTGGAATTCTTATATAATGCTTACTGAAAGCAATCTTACTACTCGGAAACTAACGATCGTCGTCATTAAGCCTCAGCTTTGTAGTAATTTTGTACCACAAATCAAGCATCTTTTGTGGAAGATGTTATACTTAGATTCCTGAGACTGAAACCTGGAAGTGTTATTGGCTAAAATAACACTACTGTTCAAGAGCTATAACAATCTTGGTGGGAATGACGAAAAATCATCTGGCTACCCAACCCCAACGGTAACCCAGCTCTCTTTCTGGACAGCCTTCCGATAACCTTTACGACTGTGCCGGAGTTCCCCTGGGGTGTGACCACAGGCTGTCGTGTCAGTCATTTATCTGCTTTCAGTCTGTCAAAACCACAGAGCGATAACCACACGTGCATGTCAAGCGGTCAACAACAGGAGTCACTGAATGGTGTTAGCGGTGGTGTTAGTGATAAAAATGGTAAATTCCACCCTGACACAGCGTAAAAAACTTAAATAAACTCGTGTATCCTAAATCACAGCAGCAATGTACTCAAAATACACTATATTTTAGCAGACAAGTCCAAAGATTGCTTGATAATGGTTCATTAAATAAGCTTTTGGGTCGTATCAGGCAGATTTGGCAGACTCGGTAACTTCAAGAGGTATCTGAAGGTTATGTTATTTCCAAAACACTTAAATTTTTACAAGTTTTACCCACAATGTCGACTTTTGGGGACTTCCCCTCTGTGGATGGCAACTTAAAAAGCTAATTTTTTAGACCTCAGCAAAGTACTGGTTTCAATCCTAATAGTTTTGGTGCTCGTTCATTTTGTGTTCTGGGGTGATATTGTGTCATAATTCCGCACTTGCCGTCTTCTTATCGACAACCTTGTCTGGTTACGAAACTCGAAATATCAAAATGAATCGACATTGCTCAAGTTCATCCAAATTCTTTTGCACCTTGACTGTGGAAATCAAGTCCTCATCAATTTACAGTGCCATGTTTTCAGCACATTAAAAATCGCTAAGTTGGTGAGGGCTGGATTTACCCATCTCATCGCTTGACCTCTTTACTTATAGCCCCGTTGGCCATCAAAATGACCATTTCTACTTTACGTCAATAGATATGATCAAAGCGGAACCAGCACCTCTTCAACAACATGTATGACTTTCATTGGCGATAATCCAAATACTTGCCAGAAATCTGTAATCACATCGGTGCTGTCAGACAAGTATGGGTTAACTTTATACTTGTCAGTTTCATTATTACATATTTCTTACCTTCCATTTTTGGCAACATCGCGTAGTTAAACATGTCGTCGTGCAGCCCTCTGATGTGTTTCAGGAGTTTCAAGGTAGGGTACGCGGACAAACAGGAAAAGGTTGTATTGAATTCGACCGTGTTTCTAGTGAGTGAAGAGGCTTTGAAGCTCACAGGACAAAGTAAACAAATACACAATAGTCTTTTTAGTGTTATACCAATATTTCACTGATCCATACCGTTTATAAAAATTTACTTCTGAAGAACAATGTAGCACGAGCCAAATCCAGCTGTCCAAGCAGAGCGTTGTCTTCGGCTACGCCAAAACGCTCAATTGATTTAGATTTGTGAGGAGTCTTTTCTCAGCGCGTCCTAATCAAAGACTGTTCCACAATTAATGGACGTGCCAATGTGTACTGCAGCAGCGGTCAGATGTTACTCTCACCAACACCCTCAGCTTCCCAAGTGATGTTTTTATCATAAAAGGAACTCATTTTTAAGAACCCGTTTCACTTCTTTAACCGACGCCATGCTCTCTCGCCTTCTATCTTTGTTTTCCATTGCCATCTGAAATATTATTTTATTATCAGAACCTTCTTGGTTGTCTAAAAATTCCTTTTTCTATCAATAACTTGTCATTTTCATGGTCCAAGGCATCCACAGCATGGACGAAATTTCATACTAACAGATTCTGTTCTACTTCCATGGATCCTTACCTTCATTTTAGTGTCACTGATCTCGATTAAGTATAAAATATTTTCGACTAATTGCTTTCTCAAAATGGATGACAATTTCGCACAAATGTAAAGTGAACTTATTCATAGTACCCCGAACTTGTGTTTTCACGAAGTAGCAGGAGGTGTCGAGATATCAGAGGTTGACTACGCTACATTACCGGGAGATATGTGACACTTTTCACGAAGTTGGCTTATGAAGAATTTAATCGTCAGTTGATGATCTCATGTAATAGATTATCAACTGTGTTAATAATAATGAAGGATTAAACAGTGCATTTTTTAGAAATACCCATAGCATCCAGCCCTCTGTGTGGTAATTGGAAAGCAGGCCGGAAGCTCACAGCATCGATTTGGGGTCATGCTCTAACGTCGGTCGGATTGGGCGCACACAGACAAGACACAGCAAGACCCCTCCTACAACCAATGCAGAAATAAAGCTCATAAAGTGGACACTGTCGCAACACTTAACTCCAATCTTTCCAGTACTTGCGTGGATTTAAGCTTTATGACTTTTAAAGAATTGAACTCCGACAATTTCATCGAGTTATTTCCCAACATAACACTTGTTGTATTAAAAAAATGAAAAACAAGTTGCTGATAATAAGAGAAGTGAGGACGTGTTGCTCTTTTATCTTTCCCTTAACACACACACACACACACACACAAGAGGTTCAGCCATTAATTGCGTTGTTCACGAGCAAGGGCTGCTGTCAGCCAGGCGTGAGCGAGGGAACTAACACACGCACACAGGATCGCTCCCTCTAATCTTGACAGGCCTAACTTCACTCACCCACCCCATCGTTTCCTGTCTGTAATTATAACAATAACCTCATCGCTTATCTCCCAACTATATTCTGCGTGGACGCTATTCATGACGGCAATTTTTAAGGGATATTGGTGTGTGCGTGATTAAGGATCTTTGAAAAATCCCGTTCAGGATCGAAACGAGATCTATGTAGAGACCCTCAACAGGAACGGCGCTATCAGTATTTTATGAAACTTGAATCTGCTTAGTCAAATTTATTCACTAGGTACGCGGTTGCAGTCTAAAAGCTGGATTTGCACATTCTAGTTCTTTTTAAAGCCACCAACTCCCAATCGGGTGGGACGAGGATTTAAATTTTTTACCTTTACCTCGGTAGCTGGGGGCTAAAACATCAAATCACGGGGACTAATGGACAGGTGGAAATGAATACATATTGCCGTTCCAAATACCTAAGAGCATTAATTCATTCAAATATTTATGAAGTGGGACTAGAGTTTTGAATTTAAATCCTTATGGCACATCACAAAAAATGTCAGGATAAATTATTATGAATTGTTTACCAAGGCAATTTAAGAAAAGTCTACAGGCACATAAAGCCAGATTCTGGGATTCATCAATTACACTTGTCGTCTGTTTTGGGATAGATTTCAATTATAACCTTTTGGTTGGATAATTGCCGAGGCCGAATGAGATTGGCTTAAGTGTTAGAAATAAACATCTGACTGGTCCTCACACCTGGGCTGATTACTTCACCTAAATGCTCTCAACATCACAGTGTAATTATCATCTTCCAACAACCTCGTGATATTAAGTTGCAACCTCCGCTTAGGGAATGGTACTATGGCAGCCCAAATTTTAAATTGAATGCTGGCTTGAATTGTTAAATTTATATTTCAATGGAGATTCCTTGGGAAAAATAGTCCTCTTCGAAGAGCTAATGTTTTTTTTTAATTTTAATAATTCCTTGTGTGCGGAAGAAGAAGGTGAACCAAGCTTCCGAAGCCAATGGCCTAAATTCTTATGCAGGGGACTGTTTTAAACTATCACCCTTAGGTATACGTGGAAATACTCATCAGTTTGGGAGTTCGGTAAGGGAAAATTTTGCTTAAAAGGGCCCTGAATACGAGCAGGTTTAGATTGCTGTTGTGCACTGCACTCGGAAGAAGTATCGGTACAATTTATCATCCTGAGGAGTCTAAATTTTGTATTAATAGTCGTTCGAAAACTTCCAGTTGAGTCTCGATACTGTTTGCAACTACTCAAATAACTGACCCTGCTAGATACATTGCAAATATATTAACGATCCTGAGGCTCTGACCTGGTTTGTATTTAAAGGAATGGCACTTTGTTGCTTGCAAAATAAAGGACCGAATGTTGAGGGATTTCGTTTATCTAATTACTAGCATTAATTATCTTCAGGAGAATCTTAAGAGCAAATAAACTAAGCCGTGTATAAAATGATATGAATTAGGAGAGGCTGTGAGGGAAGAAACAGCATTGTTTCAAAAATGAAATTGTGCATGCTGATTTGTTGAAAGAAATGCAACTATTTCCAGTGACTCAAAAAATCGTAATTGATATATGACTAAATGAAGTGGAAAAAGCTCGGCTCAATCCATAATGAGAATCCAAATTTTATTTGTGGATTGTTTACATTCAGCTTACGGGGTTGAACAATTTCATTGCAGCATTTGTTTCAGGATAAATTTTCAAAAACGCAGCTACAACAAAAATTATCCTTACCACTCCTAAAAGAAATGTCAACAACACAATTTTATGCATGATCCTCGATGTGTTGAACGGAAAGCAATGTGATATTGTGGTCACCGACGATCTGTGCTCCATGAAACCCAGAGTATAGTGTAGAACTGATCTGCCAACATGACTTAAGGTTGTTAGGCATTTCTGGTGGGATTTCATAGGGACTCAACACAAGGCCCTACGTTTTGAATCAGGGGTAAAACAAAAAATTATGGCTCATTACCGTTCAAACAACGGCTTTAATGTGTGCCACATATGAGCATCTAAGGTTGTACCTAGGACTCCTACGTATTGGATTCATTGATACAAATGACAGGTCAGGTTTGCGAAGGGAGTTGGCCGCTCAACTGATGCCTCCAGTCGACCTGTTTTGAGAAGCTGCACATAATTAGATTCCGAATCAAATTATTCAGTGCGATAAACTGCACGCAAGCCCACGAACAAAATTGCTATTCATCCTGACATCTAAAACCACACAGGTGCACAAACGTCCAGTGTGGTCTCGTTGATGCGCATGACCGGCTTTCGAATCTTAGCGTGGTACACAAACACCTGCTTGTTAACATCAGTCTACCTACCGGGTTGAAGAGTTCTCACAAAGACAGGCACGCTTCAACTGGCTACAGCCTAGTAAAACTGGAAGGAATGATGTACTCGCATCTTCCGGTGGAGACCCCACCACCATTTGTCAATTTAAAGAGAACACAATCCTGCCGCCTGGC
>UXSR01001181.1:0-10434 GCA_900604375.1 Mesocestoides corti | reverse complement strand
TGTTGGACCACCTGGCCTCAGCCAATCCCGTGTCTCTCTGCGATCCAATGGCATGCGGGAAAGGAAGGCAGCCAACCAGATAAGGACATGGATGAGATGAAGTATATAATGAGCGGCGTGGCCAGCGTGGTGGACTCGGATGGGAGGCGCCTGACGCGTGGCTCTGGCTTCTGATTGGTCAATAAAGCCTGTCATGTTGTACCAGTCTTTTTCCTATTAGGGCTCGCGTATTCTACAGTGGTGACGGAATAGGGCGCAGACACGTTGGCCCACTTGGTCGCATCCAATCCTGTGTCTCTCTGCGATCCAATGGCATGCGAGGAAGATAAGCTGCTTACCAGAGGACACGACTGAGGTGCAGTATATAATGAGCGGCATGGCCAGCGTGGTGGACTCGGATGGAAGGCGTCTGACGCGTGGCTCTGGCTTCTGATTGGTTAACAAAGCCTGTTCTGTTGTACCAGTCTTTTTCCTATTAGGGCTCGGGTATTCTTCAGGTGTAGTGCGGTGTGGTGACGTCTTAGGGCGCAGACATACTGAACCATGCTGGCTTCAGCCAATCCTGTGTCTCTCTGTGTTCCAATGGCATGCGAGGAAGGTAGAGAGCCAACCAGAGAAGGACATGAATTAGGTCAGTATGTTATGTGCTGCGTGGCCAGCGTGGTGGACTTAGATGGAAGGCGCCTGTCGTGTGGCTTTGGCTCGTGATTGGTCAATAAAGCCTGTTCTGTTGTACCGGTGTTTTTCCTATTAGCACTCGGGTATTCTACAGTGGCGACGGATCAGGGCGCAGACATATTGGACCACATGGCCTTAGCCAATCCTGTGTCTTTCTGCGTTCCAATGGCATGCGAGGAAGAGAGGCAACTAACCAGAGAAGGACATGAATGAGGTGCGGTATATAATGGGAGGCGTGGACAGCGTGGTGAACTCGGATTTAAGGCGCCTAACATGTAGCTCTGGCTTGTGATTGGCCAATAAAGCCTGTTCTCTTGAACCAGTCTTCTTGTTATTAGAGCTTGGGTATTCTACACATATTAGTGTAGTCCAGCGACGCATAGGGGCACAGACATATTGGATCACGCTGGCCCCAGCCAATCCTCTGTCTATCTGAGTTTCAATGATATTAAGGGAAGATATGCAGCCGACCACGAACAGATTCTATTAGGAAGCAATATATATAAATTGGCGTAGCCAGCGCGGTGGACTCGGATGGACGACACCTGTCGTATGGGTCTAGATTGTGATTTGTCGGAGCGAATCGCGAGTAAGAATAAGCATAGCGAATAGTCAAGATGAGCAAGATAAATCGAGTCAAATTGGTTCATAGGTCATCAAGGCAAAACTTCGATTTTTAGCTTGTAGAAGGCCAATCGTGCTCAATAGTCTGGGTCACCAATTTGTTGTGGGCCCCAGCATGTGGTCCTGAACCACGCCGAAGCCACAGAATTAACCCTGGCCCGATTACGCTTGCCTGATGCCCGAAATGAGGGAAAAGACTGGAGAGGACGGGACACAGGCGTTTACTTCAAAGGTCAACCACGTTGGTGTCATTGTGTCGTGTGTGGTGTTTGCGCGTGTGCATTTATAGCTCGGATGTGTGAGTCATACATGCGCTAACATCGAGACCTATGTGTGGGGACACTCCAAGATTAATATTCCGGCTAATGAATGGGGAGTTGAGGAATCGAGCTGCTGGCGACATGCTGCGACAAAGGGAACCCTGTGTAGGAGGTAGAGCGACCGGACTAGGAGGTTGAATAAACAGGATTCACGACAAGTTATTTCAGTTTATGCTGAGCTTAACTAATTCCCCATCTTTGAAAGCTTGAATGGTCTACAAGAGTAATCAACAGTATATTGGGGTTATTACTCTGCGTTGAACTTACACGCGCCTGTTCAGTAATAAAGGATAAACTAATACTTATTTCTTTACGAGAGCGCGTTGTTCACGACGTTGTTGGTCACTGCAAACGGAGACACTGCTTCCGAATTGTTAAACACTAAAGATAATTAGATTTGCATAGGGAATGCCGGATATTTGCTGATCAGGAAGTCTGGATCTTCTGTCTGTGATTAGGACTAATTGTAATCTTACTTACTATTAAATAATGAAAAAGTTTATCTATTGCAAGTATTTTTTTGGTAAATGTACTCACACAGGTATGAGCAGATGGAAATTTTTCCGTAAAGAATTATATTTGTACAATTTTATTGTTCAGCTTTCGTTTTATTTTGAGAAGTACTAGCTTGTGCGACACATCTTGCTTTCTTCTCTCAGTAGCATTCGTTGTTTCAAACTACAATGCAAGTAAATGCTTCTTTTGTTTCCATTGAAGTGCATTGGTATGGAAAAACAAAATTATATCAGCATGTCAAACTTACTACAAGTAGTAGCTTACCTAGAGGTGAAAACTACAAAGACGAGTTTATGTTTTAATATTGTGGCACTCTTGAACGGCTTCCATCACCTTTGTCAGGGATCTCATGTCGTCAACAGTGATGTTCCATTGTTATTGTTTTATCGTTTTTAGGGGTTATTTATGGTTGCGATGCTTTCATCATCAGTTTAGACAAGTACTATATCAAGTCAGATTAGGACTTGGCCCTTGATTCCATAAAAATTCTGGACTTAATTAATTAAATCAAAAGACATTTGCATTAACGAAAGCAGTTAAATAGGAAAAAGAGCGGCAGATTTGTTTGTGTTTTGTTGTGTAACAGGTATATGATGAGAAAAATAAACTACTTCTTTTTATTTAGATCACCTTAATACGATAGAAACCTGGATGTAATGGTTGTGGCAACAATTGGGAACCGTGTCGTAATTAAGCTCCTCTTAATTTCCAGTATACTGAAAATATTTAAGGACCTTTTTTTGCATCTTCTAGAATCTGACCTATTCGCTTAAATAACTTATTACCAGTCGCAAACCAGAACCGTACGAAAGGCGCAGTCCATTCGATTTCACCAAGCTGGCTACTCCGCTCATTTTATATTGCTTTCTATACGAGTCTCTCTGTGGTTAGCTGCATACCTTCCTCGCATGGCGTTTTGAACTCAGAGCAATAGAGGATTGACTGAGGCCAGTGTGCTCCAATACGTCTGCGTCCTTATAGGTCACTGCACTGTTAGTCAGACGCACTACCCAAATCAGAGATACGCTGATAAACCTTCGTGTCTGTTGCTGACTCTCTTAGCTTTGTCTTCGGGTCGAAACATTCTGTTACCAAGAAGAGTAGTAAGGTAATGCAACCAAGTATCTAAATTTACTGGAACTCGACGATTGGTTATCTCATTCACTGTTTTCGCAAACATTTTTGGTAATTCAAATGGCTAAAACATGCAGCATTCCAGTCAACTTTTTATCATAGGTTTTAAATGCCTGCGTATAATCTTTGTAAATTAAGGATCATTTCCGCCATCTGCAGATAATTTGTCTGCTTTTTCCTTGTTCACAGGTGGCCATCCTGCTTCCGACATATGTTGCATGTGTTGCGGCATGGTGCTGTGAGAAATAAGACCAAAATAATAGGAAAGCAGTCGTATATTAAGTCGTGAAAAGATATGTGTATGTTCAAGATAACCAGTGCATTTACATAGCTTCGCCAAGCATTGGTCCTTAAAAGAACATAGTTACGTGTAGCAAGTTCACGCAAATCAATTGTCCCAGGGTTCAAGGCATAAGAAGACAATGTTCATGTGCTCCAGATGCTCCTTCCCATCTTCACCGACAAACAGGTATACGAAAAGACAAAATATACTTGGTGGATAAAATGCTGAAATTTTGAGCTGCATGTCTTATGCCGAAAGGCATTCGCACGAACTTCAACAAACTGAAGGGATAGTAGGTGGTTCCTCGGGGATCCGAAAATAGACTGGCACTAAATATAACCTTAAAATACGGACTTTCTGTGTAGATGTAACAAAAATCATGCAGAATCGATATTGGGTAGCGATCAGGAATCGCTATTGCATTTAAAGGACGATAATCACTACATGGCCGCCATTCACCAACAGCTTTCTTGTGAGCCATGTGAAGCGCAGATGACCAGTCATTATCTGATCGTCGGACTATGCCAAACTGCAACATGTGTTCGAATTCTTGTTTAGCCGTTGTGCATCTGGTTGGAGAGAGTTGGCTTACTCGGGCATTAACAAGGCGATCGTTTGTCAAAATATTGTGCGTGACATTGTGCCAGATCTCAGTTTGGTGTCATAGTCTTTAGTTGAGCGTGAGAGATCTCTGCTCGTAGGTGAGAATGGGAAAACCATTGGTGGCAACGAAAACAGAGAAAGGGTATGGGGACCGCTTGTCAGAGAGCGCTGGCGGGACAACGAATATGTCAGCTCCTGAGTCAATCAAGAATCGCATACTAGTTGACTTGTCGGGTAGGAAAAGGCGGCTGTTTATGTGCCCATTTACAGCCGATGCCATAACTGTTGGGCATACTTGTTTCTTGACTGTGTGAGTGAGTCTAAAATAGCGCATCCATATGAAGGCTTATGCTGTTGAACTGCGCTTACAAAGGTTGCATGATAACAACACAAACCTCAGGAAGAGAAGTTGCGGTGAAAATGCAATCGATTCAGTCTAAATGAGTAATGGTATATTCTCCCACGGTAACCGTTGATTATCAGGGCGTCGATTGCAGTTTAGAACCTGGCTACGTGGCTCTCCAAGGAGACAGAGGTTTTGCACGCGCCCATGGACAAAAAGGCTTTCGATTGCCTTTAGAGCCTTGGGTCAATTTCGGAGGTATAAACCGATTTCGTTGCTTCAAATATGAGGTCTGCGGTATCCGTCAACTCTTTTAGTGTTGGCCATTCAACCATGAGGACAAGGATGGATAGGGTATTGCGTTAAAGTCGTTTAAGAAAAGAATTCTTTCCAAAATAGACATTGGAAAGGTTCGTCGTTGGATAGTTGACGGAGTTTATTCAGAATCTGGGTAGGACTTAACCCTTCCAAATCATCATGGTATAAAAGTTAACTAATGCGTTCCGGTGTAGTCAGTTGCGTACGTTTCACAATGGCTGCCTTTAGCAAATCGTAATGGAAGTCGTTGTCAGGGTGAAGCAGTACGTCCGAAACCTCGTTGGCCAGTTCGCTACCCAAAGTAGAGACAATGTGGGAGTATTTCGTATGTTGGCTGACAATGATAGTGCTATAATTGGTTCTTCCAAAACAGCGAACTAACACTGTGCGCAATTCGGTCAGAATGGAGGTTGTTTTAGGCTGATTCCTCCCAAGATGATTGAAGGTTTGCTTTTTTGATGGCCTAGGTCGTGGTCAAAGAATTTTTTGCGGCATGGCGCTGCGAGAAATAAGGCTGAGCAGCCCTATATTAGGTCATAAAAAGTGTGTCTATGTACAGGATAAAAAGTGCGTTTATATTGTTACGCTATGTATCGGTCCTTGAACCAACATAGTTATGTGAAGTATATTCGTGTAAATCGATTCCATCATATTCGTTCACACTTACTAACTGTATTCAGTCACGATTGCTAACTGCTCCCGCTTGCTGCTCGCCAAACTTAATTAAATGCGCTCAGAACACCGATGTGACCATTGAAAAACAACTTCTCCAACACAAGAAAGCAATACTAATAAGGCCTGTTTTCTACACTTCTATACCACCATCAAACTGGAAGATACATTTTAACAAATGTGGCCTTGGGGTTTCTTGATTAGGAATAACAAAGTCGTTGACTCTGTACTACGTCAATAATAAGCTTAATTCAAACGCAGGTACGTAGCTTATAAATTCTGGAACCACGTGTCATTTTCATCCTTCAGCTGAATGACCGATGCTCAATCATGAATTAGCGGCTATTCCTATAGGACATTCCAAAAAAAATTAGATTTTTGATCTCGTATTATGTACGTTATACAAGAAAACTAAAGCACAATATACATATGTAAGTTAAAGGCAAGTAAAAATCGATTAAAGCCAATTTATCGATTTTTCTTACAAAAGTTTATGCGTGGTTTCGAAATTTGCTTTGTTGTAAAAAGCATTTCTACTGTGGAATTTTTAAGAAAAAAGGTGTTTATATAGCAGACAGTTTAAATGAGTATGGTCTAGAAATAGTATATATGCCAAAAAGAATAACTTTTATTAAAACTGAAAGACTCAATGGACATTTTTGAGTTTGTGTTGCATAAAATATTGGCCATGAATTGGTTTCGTTTCTGCGTAAAAAGACAGACCCTCCGATGCGTCAATTCAATCCATAAGCAAGATATTGAAGCAATTTCATGCAAACTACAGTTCTAATTCACTACGTATAAGTCAGTTAAATTTCTTTGATGGCGATATAAGATTTTCAGCCTCGCCAATATAATTGAAATTGTGCACTAAGTGGACTTAAGATGGACAAAAATTAGGATTAAAATTTTAGAAATGCATGATTTTTTTTTATTTTTTTTTTAAGATGCTTAATATGTTAAGGCAAATGTTCCGGCAAAATAGTCGGTGACGGCACTGAATCTATTTAAAATATTTTTTTGTTTATCCCAAATCTACAGTCATAAATAGAAGGTGCATACCACTGATAATATTACCAGTATTTAACTTATTAAAAATGAAACCATTGGCTGTTATTCACACTTCAACTTAAATAAACTTAACGAATAAAGTTTAGCAGCTTGGAAATTGCAAACACAAGGAATCAATACTTTCACGTATTCAAGCATGCTTTTAATGTAGTAACTAGTAGTTTTTGATTGGTCTTGATTTCCACCAATGGAGGTATTGCCCTACTTAATCTTTCTGGCCGGCCTGGTGTTCGTAGTCGAGTCTGTGCACATCTCAATGTCGGGTGTCCGCCCTGTCGTTCTGAGTGGGCCCTCTGGGGCCGGCAAAAGCACTCTTCTTAAGATGCTTATGGACAACTTTCCAAACAGCTTTGCATTCAGTGTTTCCCATACCTCTCGCAAACCTAGACCTGGCGAAGTTCATGGAAAACACTACAACTTTGTGTCGTTGGATGAAATGATTAAAGATATTGAGGACGGCAAGTTTCTTGAGTATGCAGAGTTTGCGGGCAATTATTATGGGACCCCGCGCGATGCAGTGACATCGGTAAGTTGCCCGTAGTTGCACATAAGTTTTTTTGAAATAGCTTTACCTTAACGTGTTTTTTAATGTTGGGCTGTTACCGCGCACCCATACTTCTTGCTTTAACACGCATTTGTTGCTTTGCATCGTTTTCTCTTCCATGGATGTCATTGAGTGTAGTACTTTTGTCTCCAGTTTATGTCCCCTTTTTTTATCACTAGCAATCCACTCGCGCTTCGCTAAATCGCACGCTTCACCGATATTTTCCAAAATCCACTGACCAATGGTTTCAGTCCCTGGTTTCGCGAGTTCGAACCAATTTTTATTCTCTGATCTCAAACTGGAATACACAATACAATGTACGCTTCTTGCTTGCCATTTTCTATATCTTTTTTGTGCTCTTGACGGAAAAGATGGTTGTCGTAATTTAAGGGTGTCAAATTAGATACATTAACCGCTGGTCAACGTTTTTACTTTGCATGCATTCCGTTCTAGTAATGTTCGTCTATGGTAAACTTACTCATGTTAAATCGTAGGCATCCCGGGCTAACTATTTTCTACCATGATTGTCCAGAAGAGCTGTGTCTGCAGACTAATTTCGCGATATTATAATCATACATAAAGGCTGTTTTATGCATTAGGTTTTGGACAGTGGCCGCATATGTATCTTGGATGTGGATGCCAACGGTGTTCGTAGCATTCATGCAGCGGAGCCGCCTTTGAACGCGCGCTTCGTATTTATTGGCCCGCCTTCGCTCGAGGAGTTAGAGCGTCGCTTGCGTGATCGTGGGACGGAAACAAACGACACCATCCAGTCTCGCCTTCGTCAGGCTGCAATCGACATGGAGTTCGCCAACAGCCCACAGGGCAAGCGCATATATGACATGTACATAGTCAACGAAAATTTGGAAGATGCCTACGAGAAGCTTTTTGCTCTCCTAAAGGACGATATCGAACTCACATTGGGGGGCGACGAAGAGCAACAAGTCGCGGCTTCGTAATGTATGTTAAATGTTAGATTTGTACTCGCTTATGCATTGTCCAGAAAAGTTTCGCTCCAGATTCAGTTATCGTTAAAACTTGGAGCTGACCAAGATTAATCCTAGCGTGCGAACAATCGAGTTCTAATCCACAACCTGAGTTTATCCGAGGTGCTATTTTTACCCCGATAGTTTGGTCTTGTGTTTTGAAAGCTTCCGAATTCTTATTAGTCTATCAACTATCCCCGTGCGAAGTGTACATGCACTCATAGTGAAATGTTGTAAATGCTGACACAACGCTTTTGCAACTAATCTTCAGTGTATCGGAGTAATATCAACGTCCTATGCTTTAGGCAATGTTAGCCAGTTGTTCTTTTTCCTAACAACTTGTTTCACTAATATTTTGACTCATTTTTGAATCAGTTGTTGTTATTCGATCAAATGGGTAAATTCGTCTTTCCTGTGTAGGTTCGCTATGGCTCCGAACCCTATGCATTTATCTCATCTCTGCTTCTTACGATCTCTCCATTGTCATTTTGCGTGTCCAATGCGCCGACGCAGACACGCGCACCAACCGCATCGCGTCGCATCTGTATTGCTCACAAGAGTGGAGTGTTCTTTTATTCTTTCTATGTGTTCTTGCAATAAAATATTTAAACAACTTTTTGCAAAATTTTAATTTGTGATTTAATGGAGGGAAGGGTGAATCAGTCTACGGTGAAGAATTCGCTTTTAAACTCATTAGACGAATCATTTGAGAAGAAATTCGCCGCAACTCAACGAGTATGTCGTAATACCTAATGGTCTGGTTGGTAGATACGAATGAAGAACGGAAGGTATAATCGTAATTCTTTGTTGCCCTGCAAAGCAATTCCGGCCTTTTTAAGTGTCAAGGCTTTCAACTCTACGGAGGTGCTGCCTCGTGTAGCTGAGTTGATAACACCGTCGCAACTGCCGAAGGGGGGAATGTGCAGAGATACATATCGGTTGGGATATTTAAAATAAAGTCGAGTACCTGCGCCCGCTAATTTACGTTAAGTCTTCACAGAAGTTTTATGTGGGCTCAAGGGTTAAAGAATTTCAAATTTTTGATTGCTAGATTGGGTTATGCGAAAGTTAAAACGGAAGTTAACTTACACATCTCGGTTTGCAATCAGTTTATGACTTGGTGCATGTCGATTTACGTGTGATTTCTATCCTAAAAATTCCAAGTTCAGCAATCGTCGATTTGGTGTTACTATCACTGGAATGACTTTGTTATCCAGTCACAGGCGCATGACCTGGTCGACATGATTCAGACTGTCGTAATTTGTTCAACCTCATTTTCCTTATTTCAGCTTACTCGAGAATAATTTCAGTCCTTTCTCAGTTGCAGCACCAATTTACTATCGTTGTATTTAATCAGCAATTTCCCAATAACTTTTAGTCTGCTGCAAGATGTAGTGTTTTAAACGCGTTAAATGAAAGAAAATTCGGTTTCAAGGATATCATGCTGATGCTACCACGCTTACCCACTTAGCGATTTCAAACAAGGGTTTATAACTTAATCGAACAAAATGAACCTCGATAAAATTATCGTCAACTTTATCCACAATTTAATCCTAGGACAATCTACCGCTGATATTCATTACGTTCAACAACTTCTGAAGTGCGTCGAACGACCAACAATTCATTCACTAACGGTGCTGATTCACCAGACAACCCACAAAAGACACGCAGGGCGGAGCGCTCATTGGCTTGAGTGAGAAATTTGGAAAAACTACACCACTACCCCTAAGTGCATTTAAACTTGTATTTAGGCACACACTAATGCACAGCCCTTAAACGTAACTGGGTGGTCTGAATCGTCCAGTTGCGCATGCTAACAAGCACAATCACTGACACTAAGAAATTTAGGCACGACAAAAATAACTACAAAAAGAAGATTGAAAATGTGAACAACTTGGAAGATGGTACAATGCGAATAGGCAAATGTTGCTAAATGGAGGAAATCAAAATACACAGCACTGCACCAACTTTTAAGTGTGGGTGGGCTAAAGGAGGAGTTGGGTGTGTTATTATCCAAGTGTAACCGGCTTTTATCACAAATATTGTTCAATTTAGCCAGCTTGGATTTCTGATTTCCACTTAGAATGAAGTTACACCTACAAGAAATCACGTCATTTTAAGTGCTTTTGCAAAAAAAGAACTTAAGAAGCAAAAAATCATTGCTTGTCTTAAAGAAACGTGACGGAAACATTCCAGTTCCCACTTCACACTCATCACCCATTCTACTTCACGTTTCCACCAACAAAAATGTTTACGTGAACAAAAAAAAACAGTTTATGTTCTGACGACCCTCGAATACATTCACAGCATTCAGACATTTAATAGCCAATGATGTGTTGGTA